>JAUKWC010071161.1:0-33663 GCA_032356245.1 Endocladia muricata
GTGTCGTTTGGAACCTTCTCGAAGGCCGACTACGAGTCCACCGTGGTCTACTTATATAATGTGCAGACATTACAGCCGCTGCACGTTCTTCGCACAAGCACGGACATGTACAACGACGGACACCAGGCCGAATAAGTTGGGCGTGGCTACAACTACGGCTTTCTCGTCATGTTGGTCACAGTGCGACGATGCGACGATTGCTCGCTATCATATTTCGCTGACGAGGACATTGAGGACGCCTCGGTGTCGAGCGAACGTGCCAAGTGTGCTATGATGGCTGGCCTTCATCATTGCTGAGCTGTTCTTAGCCTGAAAAAGGAAACGGATGGCACGGCATGGGCTCGCGAGCGCGCCCGCGTGCGGCTTGTCCGCCGAAAGGATGGACGGGACATGACGAATACGGAGTACATGTCCGATGCATCCCCGCAGAGCACCTCCGCCAGACTGCTTCGGATGGGGAAGTTGTTCTTTCCCTAACTCATGAGTGTCGTGTATTTCATGCCGGCTCTTGCGTTGAAGAAGGACTTGGACCTACTAGTGTCGATTCAGATGGGAAGTGTTGAAGCAATTGCGAAGACCCTTCTGCTGCCAGCAACCGGCCTGTTTAGGTACCTCCGCTACGTACGCGTCACCAAGATTTTCCTTGCAGTCTCAGGCCTTTAGGAAGAGCTGAAGGACACGGCCTTCGACACCTCTACCTATCGGAGGGTCGGCATCACTTACCTCGATAACCAGCGTCTTTGGTCTCAGAGCCCTTTAGTTCTCGCTCTGTCCATGACTTCCGCGTCGTGGCTCGTCAACAACGCGGGCCGCAACGGAAAGTTTGAATCTGAAACCTTCAACGCGTGCCCACGCTACCGTTCGAAGTCTGCCGAGATTTGTATGAGAAGTATCGCACGGCGAAGGGCCTCAGTTGTGATCATGTTCCGGGGACTGAGATTGCTCAATCGACATTTCTCAGAACTTCTTGCGAAAGGCTCTGCGCGAACCAGATGCCCCTGTTATCCAACTGGGACGATGATTCTAGAGCGGATATTGAGAATGGCAAAGAGGCCCGCGCTATGCGCTCCGGAAACAGGATAACTGAACATTTGCTCCCGGGCCCAGCAAGCATACTGCCCGGCTCGTTTGACGACCCCAGCTGCTGTGACCTGTATACGCATCTCTTCCGGGCGTGTCCCTGCTTCCCTTGCGACTACATTGAAGCCTGCAGTCCCCGCGCGGAAGGTCCTAGCAGTACTGCCGGCGACAAAGGTGCTTGCCAGAAAGAGAGCAGCTGCGCAGTCCTCACGGTTAACGCCTCGACTTGTGAAGGTTGTGCAGTCCGGGAAGGCTGGTGGAGTCAAAACGGGAGCGGGGCGGTCGAGACGGGGGGTAGCTGAGAACGCCAAAGCGACCCGAATGAACTCGGGCCAATGTGAAGCGGCGCTGCAGATGTTCGAGGACAAGGCTCCAAACCAGCTGCGCGTCGATACTACGGATGAGACCCTGCTATTTGACGAAACACTCCACATTTGGGAAAATCTGCCTTACTTCGGCCTGCTAGATCACGAAAAAGACAAGTTGACGTTCTGGTTGGCGAAAGACCCGCACCCCGTGCTCTCGCGACTTTCCACCTACATACGCGGTCAGCACCGGGCGCGCTTGAATCTCTTCATCAACGACTTCGCAACCATGCATCAGCTTTCGTTCGCCAGAAGGAGCTACGTGTACTGTACCGAGCTCGAGGGTATCGATATGAGTCTGGGTATCTCGAAGCCCAACCGGCCTCAGACGCACCTCTGGAGGAACGCAGCAGACGGGGGCGAGAATTACAGGGCAGAGGATATGCCTACTTTGAGAAGCGACGAGGTGACCTTCAGCACCTCAGCTATACTTACCTTGAGGGTTTTGCTAACTGCAGCGGCTTTCCGCGCGGAAGCTTCGAGCCCGTGGTGTTGACACCCACGTGCAACCTTTCCCGCGTTCAAAGGTGTCTTCGTTCATTGCGAGCACATTAAGCCGGGAGATTGCGCTGGGACAGGGACCGCATGAGACCTAGTGGAACCTGAGTGTGACCGAGTGGGAAGACGAGGGGGATGCAGTAAACCGGAAGCTGAGAATCGCCTGCTACTCTAGTCCACGGAGTCTGGTGCCGGAAGCCTGCGAATCGAGGGGGAATGGGGCGTGCGCACCGCGGAGGCATGCGCAGCTGGACGCGTGGATGGGCCAGCTTGTTGCCCACGTCGTTCTGAGGAAGATATCTGGGAGGAACCTCTTCATTATTAAGTTGGGGGGTCGTTTTTGGGTTTCTGGGAAGGACCGCCCGCGGCAAGCGCCCCAAGACGACTTTCACGAGTCATTGAAAGTAGAGACGCTAGGCTTTTTCAAAATCGTGAGCGGGGCATTGGGCTATCTGTTCTGGGTGTGTGACTATACACGCGTGTTTACATACGGGGAGGAGAGCAAGCAGGTGGTAGCGGCAGCGTTGTTCGAGACGCACAAGATCATTGTGCCGCCCAACTCTGTGTTTTTCGGTCATGGACATTTCACGCACTCCGGGGCTGTGTATGAGGGCCACATTCCGGACGAGCTGACTGTGCGGCAATATGTGTGCTTTATGGCGGAAGGGAAGGTTTTGGCGGAGCAGGTGTTGTACGTACTGAGAGGCCTACCGCGGTTCTCGGCCAGTGAGACGGCCAGTGTTGGTCGTAAGAACAAGGAACGAGGTGAGGAGTCGGACAGTAGGGACTACGCGGACGTAGTTGGGTTTGGAAACTTGGACGCGGACGGGAGTAGTAGGGCAGAGGAGGTCAGTCGACGGGATGATGGATTTGACCCCGAGGACCCCAAGTATTACATTGTGGTTCCCACAACTAATGAGCAATATTAGGTTGGTACACAAAGAAGTGGCTGAATAGCATAATGTAAAACAAAGTTAAACACGATGTGCAAGTTCGAGAACCGGTTCCGGCAAGCAGGTCACAGTTTAGGGGCCGAAAAAGACTTCGACACAGCCGCAGGAAAGGTGGCCCAGAAAAGTAGGCGATGTCGTGGTAGCTAGAGGAGTAAAATATGGTTTGAGAGGTAGTGCAAATTCAGACTGGGGGCGTGCCACTACTGACAGGGGCTGAGATCTACACATGTGAAAACACATGAGCAGATAGATGGGCGAAGTTTAATCTCAAAAACAACATCGATGTGCCCATGTATTTTCACACGTGTAGATCTAGGCCCCTACAAATAGCTGCACCCCACTGATTTTAAAAATTACTTATTATTCAACGCCACGATACACACGTTTAAAACCTCTCTCTGACGTCGGGTGGAAGCCCGGTTGGTTTGTACTCTTTTTGTAGTAGGCGTAGGGCCTGTTCAGCACGAGATTTGTGTGCCTCCCGTCGTGCACGGGTCAACTGTAGCACAATGACAGCAAGGAAGCAGTGAAGTGTCGGCGTATGTGCTCCTGATGTGCTTCTAACGATGGGGGCCGTACAGCGTAGAAAGGAATCTGTTTCGCATGAAAGAATGCCGACTCGACTATTTGCCTGAGCTATGAACTGCAATTAGCAACACTTCGACGCAAACCACGCGGTGCCAGATGTATGAATTTATGCGCGCGTCGCTAACTACAGATGAGTCCATGTCCAAGGCAGGGTGTATTTTACGAACGGAATGCGAAGGACAGAATCACTACGTTGGAGCCCCGCGATTCGATTTTACGCTTTATGTTCGGCACGCACTAAACTAACGAAGTCCAGTAGCACTTCTGCAATGTTCCAAGCCCTTTGCGGATTATGAGCTACTTCTAGTTTGCCTTCGACTATGTTTACAGTCTTGTCTGAGAATTCAGCGCAGAATTTTGTACATCGTCTCTTGCCACATAAAGTCAGCAAGACTCTAGGTGAGCCACCGCAACCGAACATAACCGAGCATAATTCTCAGTATCCTAGAGCGGCAGACGGCGCATATTACGCGTAGCGGTCTTCTGTGCAGTGAAGCGAAATCTGTCGCAGTGCAACTAAGAGTGTGAAGGATCCAAGAAAAGCTTCTCGACGTGGGCAATGGTATAGGACATCAGGTGATATTGAGGTACGTAAGGTCAGATGCAGAAGTGCATCGTACCGCAATATTCGTAGTACAAGCTCGATTTTTCACTTGGATATGACATGCTGGCAGTGACCACGGGCGTTTACTACTCGCGCCCGTTCAAAATACTTTTGTTTGGAAGTCAGCGTCCAGGTAAAGAACCGCCGCGCTACACTAACTCCACGCTTTGGCTGCCACGGAAGTCAGCAATTCATGGCATGCCAGAATGTGCAGTACAGGTGGAAGGTTCATTACGCTTCCGCACCCATGTGACGACCGTATCCGTTTCCGGAAACATTGACGCAGGAGCGTCCGTGTTTTCTAAGTTCTACGTAGACGTCATCCAGGTGCAGCCCTAGGTCCAATAGAACCCATCGGTGTCCAGGAAGCTAGTGTAGTTCCACAGTGCAGCAATACTGCTCGGTGTACCTGGACAAGCGCGAGAGCACCCCTGGTTTAATCGCACTACGAATACTTATTTTACTATTCGGGGTGCAGTACCACTGCGGCTCAACATCTACTGAATGAGAGCTCAGCCTTTTTTCTCGACGTGTCGGTACGCCAGAATTTGCCGAATTGACGAGTGTTTTGGCGGCAAAATTACGTCACATTACCATCTCCGGTCTCGCACGCCTATCTCCTGCCCGAACTACCTCTATTCGGCATACTGAATCCCGATCCCCCTCTCTTGACACTTATTGAAGACTCCAGGATTCAAACCCAACTACCGTTCCAGTTTGCATTATAATCCCTAAGAATCATCGCCTGTTCTACACCCTCGACGCGTCGAAGCACCGATACATTCCACTTCGCATCTCGTCCTCCGTCCCTTGTTATTTCGTAACCGAACAGCGTATCCGGCTCCATCTCGTCAATCCACGGCGATTACTTATTGAAAGTGCCGCTACTGCCTTGTGTATTCCGCAGTATCACAAAGACAGGTACCCTGTCACTCGGTATGTGACGCTCGCGCCAAGGTACGTGCACAGAGCTGAAAGGGAGGCCTTCAGCTTCGCTGCGGTCTGTGCAAGGACTGTGGCAGGCTTCTGGGACCCAAAGCTTCTCCTCCGTGTGTTCAAATAACCGTACACCTTTCGGAAGTATTGAATTCTTTGATTGAATGGTATTACAGTATCACTGCATTTTACATCGCACCTTTCGTTGTAGCAGCTGCTTATGATTGTATGGCCCTATTTCGATCACAAAGCCTGTAATGCAATTGTATGCCGAGGGCTATACACGTCTTCCACAGCCAGCATTTCGGCAAGGACGAGGCCTGTCCTAGTTTTTGGCCACATAAAAGTGCTCATGAGCATTATCTCTCATGTCGTGTTCAGTAAATACAGGACGTAAGCTCCCTGCTCCGACGACGGCGTCACTTTTCATTCTCCTACTCTTACCGCTACACCCCGTTGGTGGAGCCTTCTTTGCACTGATTCCATGCGTACGGCGGGTTTCGGCAGTGCATCTACACATGTATCTACACGCGACTATTTGACAGTACAAGCACCAGTGTTATTTCCAAAAGCGGCGATCGCTTGGCCTGGTCCCTACTTCTCTACAGTTTTTTCCCGCCTCTGTGCCTCGATACCTATACCCCAATGATCCCCTTTCTCGCCAAGCTTCAGCGCTTCGGCCTTCCAGACTGTAGTTTACAACTCACCGTGATCTCAAGACGACAATAGGCAAGATCAACTTTCTCATATAATCGGCCGCTGTTTTCGTCCCTGTCGTTGAGAGGACCGCCGGCCAGCGCCCTGTTCAGGAGGTTTTCTCTACCCTGAAGGACGCCTGCTTTGCTCTTGCGCGCTTTGAAGGCCACAGTCGCTCCTCGACTGAATATTACTCCCTCACACTCGCCGTTGTGGATACGACACTTCATCATCAGAGCCTTCCCTTGCCTCATTTGTCGGGCCATAGCGGTACGCCCTTCGAGACTGCCCAATTGCATGAATCTGTCCAGGTGCTGTGGAAGCAAACGATGCCAGTCGATACAAATTCTCGCCAGTACTGCCCTTGTGGTGGTCTTTTCCTAAGTTTCTAGCCTCGCTTCGCACACCGCCTGTAGATTCAAATGAACACCCAAGTACGTGACGGCCAGACCGCAAAACGCATCGGAAACGAGGTCGACATGGTCACCTAGAGCCCTGTAAAATTAGGTACCCACTTGTTTGTAGGTTCTATATGGATCTATACGGACAACCCGCCTACTAGCATTGAGAACTGCACACTCGTTGCCAACGGCGGGTACCTGAGTCTCCTGAACTTCACGGGCACCTTCTGCCGATGCGACACATTGGCCCCGCATACAGGGCGTGGCCTTATCCATTTCCAGCTTTTGGTCACCATGAAAGATAGAGACTTTAACGTCGTTCCGCCCTCATTCACAATTCGCGCACCCGCGACAAAAACCGTCATATCATAATCAGCCCTGCTCTCGCAGCTATTACCTTTGCATGAAAGAGCCCTTGCCAGCTTCACATGCCCACGTGCCCTCCATCGTCCCTGCAAAAGTCGCCGCATCCCTACCAGCCACAGCTGCGACGGAAACGAGCCCAACGACATCGTCAGTTCTAGGGCAGCCACGAAAACCAGCCAGACCTATTACTGTCGCGATAAACTCTCTGATCTTCTGACTTCTTGGGCCTCAACCCTGCTCCGCACCACAGATTCTACAGTTCTTCTCCGAAAAACAGTGGCGGACCTCGAGGTCGACCAGACATCTCATGTATTAGTGTTCGGAGCTGTCCACAGGTGAGCTGCCATTGTCCGGGTGCAGCAAGCCGACGCCATCGTCTCCCTGCGCTGGATGTCATATTTCCTGGAAACATACTCCTTCTCGTAGTCCAATGGGCGGCTTAGTTTCCACCCCATTCTTGGTTTCTAACCGAACGAAAACTTCGACCCCAGGAACTCCTAGGCAATCAAGTCACTCGTAGTGCTCGTGCCCGACTCCCCTATATCACTCAAAGGACCTGCTTGCCCTGATATTAGTCGGAAGCAGCTGGTAGCAGTCTCCACTGCCCTCCTTCGTAGAGTCGGCAAAGCTCCGGATGGTATTCTCGGAGAGGCGGTCCTTCCCGGCTTACACGCTGGTCTCCCTGTCAGCAAAGAAATAAAGTCATCTACACGACGTACTTATCATCAAGGAGTCGCAGGCATGCGATTGGTCGAGGACTGCAAGCACATTGGCGTGGACTTTTTGATTGTGGCACGAATCGAAGTCCGCTATTGTGATGGGGCTAAATCCGCGCATTTCATTTCCATTTTCGCTCAATACTTTAGTCTTCAAATATTCGACTCGGGTGGGAATCAGGAGATGAACCGGATACTCTTCGAGGTCTGCAGTTTCGAAGCGCGCGGCAACACACTAAACCCCTCTTCGCTCCGCTTCTTTGGGGATCACTACCCAACCAGTCTCAGTGCCACAGTGGTTCATCTTCTCGCGCACCTTACACATGCCGTTCATAGGTTTAGAGGCATACAATATTCAGACGTCTACGACTACCAGCAAACTCACCATACCAATAGGGAAGACTGCCGGGAGACCTTAATGCAAATGGCAGGAGGCATTAACGAAACCGTTCCTCGAATCCGGCACCCTCAAGACCCTGCTACCCTTCGGACTCGGTTCGGATCTCCCTCACGATCAACTCGCATCATTACGTCGCACCGAAATTTAAACGAGATCCACGTGGTGCACTTCGTCATGGGAGGCTTCCGAATGTTACTGCGAGAAATAGGGTGGCTCAGAACCGTCGTCATATTACTTCTCGGAAACGAGAAAGGCCAGCTTCCCGCGGGTACGCTCCATCCCCCGCACCAAGAGGCTCGTGAGATCTGCACAAACGTTGTTGTCCAGCTGAATGAAGAAGATATCAGATTGCTGCTGGGACATGCTCGTGCCGAGCTCTCGCAGCTAAAGTCGGGTCACATATGTCACACCTTCGATTTCATTACTGTTAGCAGTCGTTTAGCTGTGGACGACTTTGGTTCGGCGTTGAACGACTATGATCCCGACGTCAATGGCAATCCACTCACTCTACCATTGGAACTTGTAATGTGTCGCGTATATGCAAGTAACAACTTTCAGACCACGACGCGCCAGAGACTCAGCTTTGCGCTCAGATCCGCTGCCGACAAAGTCCCTATCAATGGTAGATGGGTGGCACGGGTTCTTCCTATCTTCTGTATGCATGGCCGTGAGACACTCCAGTCCGCAGAGTAGCCTTTTTCTTCGGTACATAGACTGGATGACACTGGTCCACGCCGTTAATGACGCCATGCAATGCGACCGTTTCCTATATTGTACAGATCGCATGTAAAATATCACCGGAAGTCTGATTCCCATCCCGAAGATGTAGCGACTAAGGCGTGATAGCTTTGCTTCCCCCAGCTTCGGCCAGGGCACGGCCTCTGCTACCTTTGAGACTGCACATTTGCCGACATCAAGTTTACACACTCGCCCTTTGCTCACTCAGATCCACTGCCACTACCACGTCCTCTACATGAAAAAGGTTGGACAGAGTTCCTGATGTAAGACTAGGCGGACCTGACCTCTTCCTCTACTTAACGAGCACTCCTTTCCACCCGGGTAACAAGTCAAAGAAAACTGGAACGTATTTAGCGATGTCCCGGTGTAGATTTATGGCGTTCTGGCATCGCTCCCTGCTGGCCCCAAACCAGGAATTGGCTTCTGCTCCGAGAAGAGCGCGCAGGGAATGATCTAGAATCGGAGTCGGAAGCTCTGCGGAACAAGATGACCCCTTCCAAAGCGCATATGGTGCCTCCCTTGAGTCTCCGCCTGCAACGTAACAATCGAAAGTGCCACCAAGCTAAATCAAGATGTTAATAGGAGACCATGTCCTTTTTACGACCACCGAAAGTTTGTTCCCAAAGTTCTCTTTCGCCACTTTCAAGGCCGCTCTGCTAGCACCTCCTGTGAAATAGTGGTCATTTTCCCAACCAGCTCGTTCCCTCTCCTTATGTTCTGATATAAACGGCAGCCTTCCAACTGTACAGCCAGATGGAAATATTTCTGGCGGAACAATACGGCATAAGAAGTCGCAAGTCGTGTGAAGTACCTCGTCGGTTGCTAACCGCAGTTATTTGGGAAAATTTACACTGTCAGGGCATCGGAGGAGGCTGCTTTGACATTCAGCAGGCTGCAGTGAAGATACCATACATACTACCCAGGTGTCCGAGCGGCCGAGCTGCTTTATCAGCAAGTTCCTGGACGTTTTCTCCCCCTGCTCGTGGCGCCGACGGACCCCATGCGCGGCACATCCTCTCCGAGGGTTTCGCAACATAGCCCAACTTTCCTCAGGATCAGAAATCTCGCCCGTCACAGCCTAGTCATCGTCTGATGGATCCTCCCCATCGCGTATTTGCCATGTTGAGAGTTACGGAGTCGCTCGGCCCTCCGGGACTATCCTCGGGCGCCCGCAACATGCGTCAGAGAACAGGTGCGCCTGGTCGCAGTTTGATAAACAAATTGTCTTCGGCGACATCCGCAAAAAGTACCTCAGGCACAGGAACAACTTTTGACGAGCGTTTCTCTCGCAGGCACTCAGCCCGTGAGAGATTGGATTCCTCAAATAGGCGCGTAGACCGTAGTGTAACGGAACAGCCCGCCGAAACTCGAGGCGGGATTTCCGTTCGCATAACGAGCATGAGCAGCTTTAAGTGGCAAGCTCTACAAACACCGTTGTCGACAGATCTGTCTCATCATCGTTGTATAGTCGCGTGGGGCACTTCTTACGATTGGTGAGAGTGGGCGAGGGGGTCACAACGACAATATTGAGATTGTGCTCAGAAATCTCCTGAACTACGCACGCTTTAACGCGACCCATACGGATCCAAACTGAAACGAAACTTGTCATGCCCAGTTCAGAAGGGTCGCGGTGGCCCGAATGTTGATTCGGCTGCTTGATATTCTCAGCGTCGCCAATGTGCCCGGCTCCTATTTTTGTCATACACATCAGACTCTGACCACGCCGAGATGCCGCACTCACAACCCACTGTGCATGGTCGTGACGAACTGCGCCAGACACTCGTGGACTCTCGTTTTCCAGTTTCAGATTCTTGCACGGGGCTTGTAGTTTTATAGTCCTGGAAAGCGATGGCAGCGTATGGACGTCCAGCTGGAGATACTTTTCATGCGGCTGCTGCACCTTCGTGTTGTGTATTCTAAAGTTTTTCATGAAACAATCAATGTCGTGCTCACGGGCGCTGAACTTGTTCGCCTTCTCGGCATATGCGGCGTGTAATCTATCCATTTGTTCCAGCAAGACTGGTCGTCGATAGTTCGGAGCAGAACGCTAAGGCCATGTCAGAGACTTGACGGGCAAAGGAGGAGGTTAAGGAGGTCTCAGAACCAATGCACTCGACCAACGAACGGTCACATGGAAAGCAAGCTCAGCATCATGAATGGTGCGCGGCCGAGCTGGGGACGCAACGCGAAGCCCATGAACGCACGTTGCAGATAAAACTCCATCCCACACAAAGATGCTGGCTGTGATGGAGCTGCAGCCTGAAGACGGACAAGGACGAAAAGTAGGCAAGTAGTCGTCACCACGGCCTCCTCCAACTCATAGAATTCTAGTAACATCCTGGGTCTGCAAAACAGTGGAGCCTTCGCCTCGCTGACCTTCCCCTCCAAATGCAGACGGTACGGGCGATGGACGGCGCTAAACAACCAACGTTGTCCTGACAGCTCCATGTAGGTAACTTGCAATGAACGGGCTTCAACGTATAGCCAAGAGAAACTGCGATCGCTAGTGTGAGAAGGTCGGTCTTACTTGTGGTCGGTTCTCCATCAGGATAGCACAGGAATGGGAGGAGGGGAACCATAGGCGCCGGAGCCCGATCAGAAAGGGCGTTGTCATCGTAGTGGTCCGGAGGTTTTGGCCGGGTGAACCTTGCGCAGAAATAAGGACAATATTAGCCGGTCGGTGTGTTCGGAAGGGACACAGTTAGTCGTGCTTGGAAAAGGAGTACGCCATGGAAGACGAGCTGACGCGGTGCCGTACTCTCCAGCGCATATTGCGGGCTGGCAAAGATGGCCGCAAGGAGAACGGCTGGCGGGAGGAGTGAGATAACGGAAAGATATGACGGTCTCCTTGGGTGCAGCTGTTTTTTTGTGGTCATTAATTACAAGACGGTAGGTCCACCTGCTCGCGGGTAGTACTGTCTTCACAAAACCTAGTACAGGTCTCGTGGCCGCGGAAGTGATGAAGGGGGAAGATAGGGCCCGCCCTTCGACATACACACAAGCTGTTGACTCTGTCGACGACAGAACATCATGCGTTCGCTGACGGGTACTGCAACGAGAGGTCGACATCGAAAAGCGGTGACAATGTAATACCCGAAATTGAAAGAATTTCAAAATTTCGTACGGCCTACGATACTTTCTAGGCACGGTGGCGAAGCTGTGGAACGGAAGACCCTTCCACAGGCTGTATTTAAACCGGCCCGACCCGGCACGAAACCCGTTCAGTCTGCAAACCTTCCCTGCCGTCAACGGAAAGTACTGCGTGACGGATTTTCCTTGTCATACGACGGCGTGCACAGGAAAGCAGCGCGTGTTGGCCATGTTATTCGCACGGGCGAGAAGGGTTTTGACCGGATGGTAGGCGTCGTCAAGAGTGAAGAGAAGTAGGGTATGCGATGCGATGCGCGGGGTGCGGGCTGTTGAGGAAAAAGATGGTGAGGGAGTGCGGGTGGTGGGGGGTTGTGGCCGACAATTTCGGACGAAAGGCTACCGGGAGGGGTGGCGTCGTTGAGGGCTGGCGACACATGTCGCATGCGATGCGCTCCTGGGAGTGCGGGCTGTTTAAGGTGCAGAGCCATGCGATGCGGATAGTGGGGCCTGTTGAGGGTGGAGAGGGTGAGGGAGCGGGGGCGATGGTGGGGTGTAGTGTGCAAACTGGAAGGGGTAGTAGGTGGGATTGGGGGCGTCGTTGAAGATTGATGAGGCCTCATTTGTGCAACGAGATGCGGGAAGGGCTGGCTGTCAGAGGCGGAGTGCAAAGGATGGCAGGGAGTGCCGGCCGTTGGAGATACAGTGGGATGCGACGCGGGGATGGCGCGGAGTGTAAGGTGGAGAGGGTGGGCGAGTGCGGGTGACGGTGGAGTAAGGTGTGCCAACTGGAGGCGACGGTGGGACAGATTGGTGCAGTCCTTGAAAAGTGGGGACACTTGTGGTGTGCGAAGCCATGCGGGAAGTACAGGCTGTTGGAAATCGATTGCGATAGGACGCAGGGAGTGCAGCTTATCGGAAATCGAGACAGAGGGGAAATGGTGATGGTAGAGTGTGGTGTACGATTTCGAATGGATGGTGGGCGGGACGCAAGTCGTTGTTGATGAGTCGCGGGACGCGTGGTATGTGCTGCAATGCCTAGAATGGGGATCATTGGAGGTGGGGACAGCGAGGGATTATGGGTGCTGCTGGCACAGCTTGATGAAAATATAGGCCCATCCGAGTAGTTAAGGACCATTCATAGAGCAGTACCGAAATGCGGTGGCAGTAAACTGGACGCTAACTGCACGCAGTGAACGTTCTGTTTAGTTTGAGTAAAGGCGATGCGCAGCGGAACTCCATTCGGACCTGCAAAAAATGCGGTTGTAATGGAGTAAAACTAGGCATGAAACTCCACCCGTCGCCGTACGCTGCGCAGTATAACTGCATTCTGGACTTCCACAGGCCGTACTGTTTCGGCTAGCACTGCTACACTAGGAATATCGAAAAGTGCAGATCGTCGTCGTTTATTAGTAGACATGGACGTCCACTTGGTGTAAGTCGGAGTCTAGAGATAACGGACCCGGACGTCAACTTTGTGAAAGTCCGAGTTTGGTCACACTGGACTTGGGCCCCGACTTGGTAGATTTTCAGGTGTACTGAGACTAGATCTGAAACCGCAAAATGTGTAGTAAACAGTTGGTACTACTATATCTCGTGTGGCAGTCAGTGGACGTCCTAATCCATCTCCGGAAACACCGACCCGGGCTCCCTCCTCCTTGCAGAATACCTTGCACACTCTACATCGTCCTGCACCCCGCACATCGTGCCGATCTCAAATAAGAACACGAATGGAGCCCAACACCCAATCGAACTCGCACCAACACACCCCACCACCATTTCGAATCAGTTCCAAGCAACCACAATCCGGGCAGTGCATCGCATAAAACAAATACTGCCACTCTCATTCTAAACGCCGCATCTCACACTGACGCGCTTCACAGCACCACACACGGTGATTTCACGAGGAACGGAACCCGACGCTGGGTAAATTTCGTTAGCCTGTGGATACTGGCAAAGATTCGGAGCTCTGAAATCCATTGTTGATGTCGTGTAAAGGTCGGGGGCAGGTTGTTGCGACCGCCAGTTTTGCCACGAGCCTCAATGTGACTCTAAGCCGTACGGAATTGTGAAACTATTTAAATGAGCAGTCCCCCCGGAGTCACAGCACGGAAGTTTCCCCATCTCGTTGTAGTAGCCGTCAGCGAGATCATTACAATCGTTTGCACACTCAGCTAACTGCCTAGACGTATTGGCTCAGCACCTGGCCGTTCTCCAACGAAGAGCACTCCAGCGAGTATGAAACCTGCACCTCGTTCCGGGCATTCGGGAGCACTCATAAGCAAACCTGCAATCTAGCGCTTCCCCAGGACGATATGACAGCTCCGCCAGTGGATGAACCCATAGCTTCCATAGCCCCGCGTGACTATTCAAGGTTTTCCCAGTGTAATTCTCCCCACATGCTGTCAATATGCAGTGCATGTTTCAATACTGCTTTCGATTATATTATGACACCTGTCCCGCTTCCAAGAACCGGTGGCAATCCTAAATCTGAACACAGCGATCCACCGGCCTCGTTCCTGCCGCTCCGTCCCGGTTGCTTGCCCAGAAGGCTCCCGTCTACCGCGTGTATGACGTTCTTTTTGAGCAGGCTCCGGTGGCCTGACCTCCTGTCTTCCAATATCCGCTTTACCCGGATGCCAAGGTGAACAGAACTAAGGTCGAAATTCTCCTATGGGCTATCGTAATTTCTCTTGCCGAAGCAGAGGAGATTACTGGCCTGCTCACGGTAAAGGAGATCGTGTTTACCCTGGGCGACCCTGCCTCCTTCGTCGCTCGCTCAGGAGGCAGCGCTAAGTCTTCAAAATTGGTTCCCTCCCTCCCACTCACTGTCGTCGAGAAGGAAGTCCACCTTTACGTATTCTCCGTATCTGCGGTGCCTGACCACGATGGTATATCCATCAGAACTGCCGAAATCCCAGACCCTGCTAAGATGCTTCGAAAGCAAATGGGGCAAGTGCATACATATTCTGGCTGGGAACGCCGTTATAGGGCTCTTCGTCGGAGCAGAAAGCATTTCCTTGCACTTTCCCTTCAGATCGTAGTGCTGTCTCAAGTTTTTCAGCACGTAGAGGACGAAGTTGCCGGTGGCGAAGTGGAGGTTGACATCTGAGAGACTGGTCTGTCGGAAACCTACTCGTCCGTAAATTGCATGCAGATGCACAGGAAAAAATCGTGTTTCGCACTAAACAACAGCGCCGCGGTAGCCTCTCCTTTGCTTTCCACTCTCGTTAACCTCACTGCCTCATCCCATCAACGCTACGTAGTATCCCTTCATACCACCGGTGGCCATCCCTCTGTCCAGATCTTCCCCGCTGTGGACGATAGAGACTGTAACATCGCTTTTCCTTCATCATCCACCCGCGTGGCAGAGACAAAACCATCCACACTACACTCCGCACTAAAGTTGGTTTTATCGACCTTGGATAAAAACGGCCTCGTATACTGCTCTGGTTCGAGCATTTTCCATCATCTTTGGAAATGTCTCACAGTCGTCAAGAGCTCATGCTCCGGCGTACTGGAGGCAAAGGACAAAATTTTCACGTGCTGAGGCACTGAAAACAGGCGAGTTGACCACACCTGCAAGGTTCTATAAAATCTAACTTGCTGCTCCCACTTCATTCTCGCCGGGCTCCACGTATTTGGCAGCCAACTTCCTCAAAAAGATGGCCCTTCTCGAGGCCGACACTACTAGGCCTGAATCGAGGGCAGCCTGGGTCAGTGGGGAGCGGCCAACTCGCAGGCACAATGAACTCTCACCACCTACTCCCTGCGGCGGGTGCCCTCCTTTCATTACACATTTCTTTACATCCTTCTAGTTCTCGTCTCGATATGGACTCAATTCTCCTCTCCCAATCGCTGCTTCACTTCCACTCTGATATATATAAGCTAATTACAACGTGGATATTTATTAGGCCCGAATTCCGCGTCCTATTCGCAAGGGCAGGCATTCCCTGGCAATAGGGAGAAGAAATCAGGAACGATCTATTTTGCCCTCCGTCAAGGGCTCAAGATATTCCTGGTTCCCATTGAGGAGAATTCTGTGCGCCTGGCCTAAATTCGGGCCTGTTCGCGTCTCAAACTGTCCGTTGCCTGACATGGCTACATGCAAATGAGAAATTCCGTCGGGTACTCACGGACGAAGAAAACAAGTTCGACGATATAGTCTATCCGAAGTTCGGAGGAGTCAAACACAGGGGTGTGACGAGGCTGACTCTGTGGCCCCCGTTTCCAGCTATGCTCAGTATTCATAAGTCTTAATACGAGGAACAAATGAAGTGCTGGAGCGAGTCTCGGTTTTTTCAAAGGTCTGAAACCTGGACGAGTATGTCAACTCTTTCAACACCTTTATGTTCCACATCTATGCGTACCGACACCTGCCGAGGCTCACTACCGCGATGTTTTATCTCCTCCCCTACCTCCCAGGTTTTGTTCATAGTTGATGACCAAATCGCACGAGTCTTTCCAGACCTGAGCAGAGATATTATGGATTCGCCAGGGCCCGAGAGTAAAGTGCTCGATGGTGATGTTGCCTGTTCTCATGCTATCAGAAGAAACTCGATGCCGTCAGATGTCCATTCGAAAGACTCAAGACCGCGTCGCCGTCGGTGGCGGACGCAGTCAAACAAAGCGCACAGTAATGAACAGCCGGCCCAGATTCTTCGGTTCTTTTCTTCCGCAGCAAAGAAGGAGATCAAGCCCGACCCAAAAACGAACCAGAAGTTGTCTGGCGAACCAGCCGTAAAGTCCTAACAAAGGATGTTTTTTGGTCTACTCTCAGCGCATTGAGGCCACGGTTAACAGACCCCGCTTTTGAAGCAACAGATCCACCCAACCGCACTATGTCGTCCTCACCGCCTGTATTTGTCTGAGAGAAGTCTCAAACCGATCGCAATCCTTCTATCGAATTTGTCGGAGGGGTGCTCGCCGTACTGAAACTGCTCTGTCGTGTGCCAAGCTGTAGCTTCCATGCGCTCTTTAATCTCCATGCCAACTATCCCGGTGAGCGCTACGACGATATGGTGAAGCCGTTGTTGACGGACCCCGCTCGAACACTGGAATCCAACAGAGTGCAGCTATCATTGCCCCTGATGTCTCTACCCACAAGGACACGTACGCCTCTCTCCTGGAAATGACGAACTGGTTGTGAAGACCAGTCAGAGACTCGAATTTTAGAGCTCCCTACATCTGGATATGTCGCTTCCGCGCCGAAGGTTTCAAAGCATACAATGGTATGAAAATCGGAGCGAGACGGCAAGTGGTTCGAAGGATCGGTGGGGGTCGGTTCTTGATTATTAGGTGGAAGACCGGCCGTTGGTAAATGTCCGAGCTCACGGCTACTACACGCAAAATATAGCTGTGAAGGCATATGGCTGCGCCTCGGTCACGCACTTGGGTTTTTGCTTCCGACGGGGGCATGTACGGCCTGAGGTGCAGCCCACCAGTCTATGCTACCAACGCGGTGGCCACGTTCAGTCTTTACAACCGGCATGAACGAGCTATACCGAGAGAATACAGCGGCTGGAGCGGGAGGGAGCAGTGAGAACAGTATACACAGGAGGCCGCATTCAGATGTTTCGACCAGAGCAAAAGAGCATCAACGAAATGAGCGAGCTGGTGTGGTAGAATGCGAACCTAGCCGGCAGATCGGAGAACGTCCATAGTGGTACCCGTGCAATGGGAAAAGCATTTGTAGTGCTTCCCAATCATCGAGACCTCGTAAAATGCGACAATGATAGCAACTGGATCAACCTACCTGTACAGAGCGCAGGTAAAGATTGTGCTAACGCACTATGAGTGTCGCGTGCAAAATCGGTCGTTATTCACAGGTTCTGTGGCATATGCAAAGAGCGTTGACCAGCATGCAACACATTGTGTCCGCGAGCAGGAGGAGCGATCTTTGGAAAGGTTCCGTTTGGTGAACGCCTTATCAGCTTCTCCTCTATTGCATCATCCAGTTGAGTGCGAACTCCAGCGGCGCTCCCATGCTTTCGCTGTGTTTATCACGGGCGTCAATATAGAATTGGTGTTGAAAGTTCCACGCCCTCCGGCACACGCAGGGTCTGTTGGCACCGCGAGTGCGGGGGGGCGATGGAAGGTTGTGTGGCGGCGCGCCCGTCGGCGATGAATTATGAAGATGGAAGACTCGAGGTGTTTGTGTTGAATGTATGCGCGAAAGGAAAAATGATTCCTTCATTTATACGCGACAAGGCTGCACGCCGAGATATATCAGCGCACGCCGGAGAAGACATAGATCTGCGGACGTGGGATTGTGGGGGTACAGAGTAAAAGGTTTAACTGCGTGGCGATCCCGCTGGAAGGCGGACGAAACTCCGGGAAGGTGAAAGGCAGAATTATCACATCGTACCCTGCTAATTTGCTGCGGCTGAATCTGTGGTTAACTTTCGCCTTTTGTCTGGCACTGATGAGGAGCGAGAGAGCGAAACACCTCACCCGCGAGACGCAAATATGAAGTTTCACGAGAATGGTCAGGAACTATCGTGGCAAGCTCCACACTCATCAAAACTTATTACATTCTGTGCTATTTTGAGAGTATGGCGTGCGAAGAGCGGCTCGATAGATGCGGGGTTAACTTCAGCGCCCAACTACATGCAACGGACTTACTGAATAGGCTGCAGGGAAACAATCTTAAGCCCTACAAGTCAGTGCCGGATCTACTTTACGCGAGTACGCCACATCACGACCCCCGAAGGGAAAGATTTGGACTCATCCTCTAAAAAGATCGAGTAGAATTTCGGGGCTGGGTTGAGGCCACTGTAGGCGGAATACGACGTTCGAAAACTAATCAAGGTTTGAACTCGGGGGGTTACTCTAAATGAAGGACCTGCGCTTTTCCCATGGTAAGACAACTGAGCCGATATAGACGTGAACTGAACCACCACAAAAAACATCCCTCTCCTCATGGCATATTACATGAACGCAGGTCAGGCCCTATCAATAGTGACCGTCCCTTCCCCGCTGGCCGCAGTTTACTTTCCAAGTATGAACTTCCCTTAATGCGACCCGCCTAAATTTGCGCAATCCTTTGTGCAGCGCCACATGGTGCCAACGGGGCCCGTCCAAGGCCCTGTCGGTTTCGTGTTCCGGCCTCTGTTGCGCTCAGAACTCCACCTCTCCGTACCTCCAGTTTTTTACCGCCATCCATGCAACCTCCCTCAGCAAAAGATGTTTTCTCGCCTTCGCCGCTTTCCGATGTTGGAAATCCTTATATGACGATTCCCATCGCCCGGCATTCCTCTCACCTGCTATAGTTCCCCAGTGAACGGCGCGTTTTTTATCCTGTCCTTTGTCCGCGACTTGTGAACGCTGGCGATGGAGTGGCATTATAACAAATATTTGCAGCCCAAGTCACAGACAGCATCAGCGCCGGAAGATTTGGGAACCCGAGTGGGCGCACAACCTTTTGAATCGGAGTTAGTGCCCTGGAAAGGACTCCACTGGAATCCCTCAGGGTGCAGGCGCTCTTCGTACATACACTCTATATAGCCGCGGACTACGGACAGTGAAGATTCTGATGTGCTTGTTGTCGAGGCGGTAGGGCAGCCTGTGTTTTATTGGACATTCCCTAAGGGCGACTGCGAGGCCACCCAAGTCTACATACATACGACGCATACGATGTACCATCGGTACCGTGTACGTCTGAACCATTGCTGTGTTCAATGGAGCATCCAACATCTGCTGTATGCAGCTGCAGCGTGTCAGGCACTAATCTAGTGCAGTGTTAGCGGGGTGCACAAGATCCAAAAGTAGTAGTTGGTACTGGATCTTAGCAACCCGTTTAGAAATCGGTTTGCAGCAGACCAGCCTTTACAGAACAAACGTTTCCACAAGCAGGAAGGAACAGTGGAAGGCATATCATGGAAAGGAAACGATCCCTGGAAACGAGTGGTGCTCCGCCAACAACTAGCGCACAGAAGTCTTACTTCGCACTAATGTATACCTCCAAAGGAGCGTGTGAGTTCAGGTACTGAATAATGTCCAAGGCGATGGATAGAATTCGTATGAAGGGATCCGCTTTGATGATTTGCCCTGTTGCGGCGTCGGTGATTAGCTAAGCATTGTCGATAGAGTCGTTTGCGACTATAGTCAGATGTACCGCAACCAATAAAGATATTTAAGAGACTCCTCGGTCCGGATCTGAGGCGGTGCGCCTCTCACAGCGACAGAAGTACCAAACCTCAGAACTGGTCCGTCGTCATGTTGAGAGCGTACCCTCTAGGTGACCTCGAGAGCGCGCAGGTGCGCGCTGCAAGCGTGCCAGGACGGAATATCCCAGCACGGCACGTCAAAGAGCGAGTGGCGTAGGTTCTCACGGCGAGTGGCGCGTAGTCCGGCGGGAGAATCCCGGTACGATCACTTCTAGCGATCTAGCGTACCGCCGACCACGATATGCACGCTTGGACGGACGGGGAAGTACGGGAAGTGCCTCAAAAGCTAGCGTACGCCTGCCATAACAACTCCCTTTCCTGGATTTAAGCTTATAATACGTGGTAGCGTTGACATGCATGTTGTACATGCCAGATCTTTTGCAGCAAGGTAATCCGCGCCAGTAGGTTAGAAATACGACTATCAATTACAGCCAAGAAAATAAAGTCGCCTGCGACGTTGCAGGCTTCTGTGGACAAATCAAGTTCATGGAAAAAGCAAATAGTTTGGGGGTGACCATGTATGCCACGGGGGTCACGCAGTGTGCGGCGCAAATGTGAACCTGGGGACATCGTTGGCTTACTTTCTCGGACCACGGCCGCATTGCTTGGAAGAAGTCGAGACTCTGTCTACAGTAGAAATGTGCACGCGGCCGAACTTGGATAGTGGTCTCCACAGCGAACGGGCTGCATTAAATGATCATTCCGAGACACCATCTAGGACTTTGAGTTTTTTTGGACGGCGTCCGACCGTTGTGAGTCTCCTACCCCCAGTCCTCGCCAGGCGACTCAGCCACTGCTACGCGGCGCCGCTGCTCCATGAGGCAGACAATAGTTAGCAGAAGTTCATAGCAGAAGATCGCTAAAATGTTCGGCATGGCCCATACGCGCTAACCGTCACGCACACTGCTTTATGATCTGAGCTCAAGCTCCTGCAAGCTTACTGTGCTGTGTGTATACTACCGTCGCATGTCACGGGCTCTAGAAGGCCCAACAGTGGCCCGGCCGTACTTCTGTCGACGCTCTCATCGTTGCGCCCATGATTGCCACATTGAAATGTAATTGAGGAGAGTAGTTCAGTGCGTTGTACGATTTGCATTATTTACAATTTCAGTTTATCTGGGGCTGGCACCAAGTAGTGCGGGAGGCGCTCCACGTATGTGTATATCCTTTCCGCTACTATTTCCTCGTAAAGGACTCACTTGTAAGTAGTCCTGGGATCTAATAGCTACAAACACGTTGCGTCGAGTGCGACCACATCCCCTTAGTGCCCCTCTCGCCCAATCCATGTTCAGCATCACATACCTGCTCACCTACGATAACTCGCGTCACCAGATGCAGACCGTCCGGCCATACGAACCGCATCGGGAGCTTGGCTTCGCTGCCAGCTCCACGCCTTTTACGACATGGCTGGCGATCTACCAGAACGTCCTTACACGCGAGCCCGCAAAGTTTCGAAGCGGCACGGATTTACTCCCTTCGTTTCGATGAGTCCTTTGCCTTTCCCGGAGGAGGTGCTTGTGATCTAGCCTGCTTGTCACCGCCTTAGACCCGCACTCTCGGCGTCATCTCCGACCACAATGCTTACACTGCCAGTGGCAAACCAACAGTTCGTCCTCTCTTACCAGCGGTTCGCTGCCAACATCAGATCCTGTGTATAATGCGGAAAGATGATATGTAGGACAAAATATACCCCTCCATCGCGACCAGAGCTGCGCGCATTCCGGTAGATGCGCTGTTCCTACGGTCATTCCAGCATGCGCTGATCGTGGTTATACTGTCCTCATTGTACCATCTCTTTGCGCGACGAGCGTCGGGCCCCACCCAGCACTTTTATTGTACGTCGGACCTCGTGAGCAGGCTGTGAAGGTCTGCTCATGCACGCAGAATCTCTCTATCGCGGAACTCTCCTCTTTCGGATAGTTTCCTCTTCACTTGATGGTACTGAACCTACTATCTCTGCGTAGCAGCGATTTTTGAATCACGACATGTCTCACTAGGCGAACGTTCCTTCCTCGCATACTAATCCTACCGGTATGATGCGTCACTTGACTCCTCATGCACCTCCACTCAGCCTTTTCGAATTTGCGTCCTACGCACTGTGCCGTGAGGTGTCTCTTGGTTTCTCGCGTTCTTCTTTTCTTCAATTCATGTTATGTTTGAGCTTATGCTTCCCCTCACAGGAAGACCACTTGAGCACAAAGCATTATGATGTGAATGGTTGTAACTTCTACCACTACGGCTATGAATGGTTCTCATCTTCATTACATTTCGATATGTACGTTGCCACGCCAATTTTTCAGTGTTTGTTTCATTTCTAATCTTGTGCCTAATCTGCCAATGTGGCCTGGCTATATTAAATGAGACAGCTGAACCTGGCCGGACTTGATCTGTTTTTGTTCGTACTTGGAGGTGCTTCGGGCTCGGTCCTTGTTGAAACCTACCTTTCATCTCACTCTTGCGCACTATTGTGCAGTGTACTGTGTTTATTTAGGGATGAAAACTCATTTTATAGCAACGCGCACCCCTGGTAAGCCCGCACAATACCTACACATGTGCAATTAGTTTACACTTGCTATTTTCATGCTGCACGATTTGATTCAATATAGTCACTGAAAGTTTAGCAGCGCATGTTTTTATACCTCGAGATGTTCCCCGAAAAATTGAGACGTATCTGGAACCCTTGATTGGTGCGGTGGCAATTGTCACAAACTAGAAATCGGTTGTCTCTACCCTTATGAGCCGATATCGCACGTAAATCGCTGCCCGCGGGATGTTTTAGGCAGGGTTTGCTCTCAGTGCATACTCTAAATCAACTAGTGATCGTAATCTTCCGTGGAACTTTCAGACATCTAAGAAAAATCACCCAATATTCTAAACCATCATTGAATCAGTTCTTTACACTTTCCATAGCCTAGTCATTTGTTTAACTGGTACCATTGTGGGCTGGGGTAGGTCTAGCTGCATGCCCAGGTCTAGATTTGAAGTACCACGCTAGAAGGGCTACTAAGGGCTGGAGTGACAGGACACGAAGTAGCTGTTGCGGCCCCCGTCTATTGGCTGGAGTGCGAGGCGGTAGAAAGTAGCAGCTGTTCCAAGTGTCCTCGATTGATTGGTCGTGTTATTAGGCCGACTAGTCGCTCTGTGCTCGCGGGCAAGAGTTGTCCAGCTATCTATTTGTTCCACCACGTCTTATCTACGATCCCATCAGGCCATTCGTGTTAGTTAAACCGGCCAAGTGGGTCACGACCTCAGAGTTCCCGTCCATTCGCGGTAGATAGGTAGTTTCGTCCGATTGATATCCGTCGTCGTAGGAGAGAGGCACTCGAGATGCAGTCGATCTACGCGCTTCGAGCTGTTTTGTCCGGTTCTTGAACTTTGTCTTATAGAGTGAGTATACAGTAGCGTCAACGTAGTTGGGCCGGTGGGGATATCCCGAGCAGATGTAAGTGTTACCAGATCTGTTAAGCCTGGGATTTAAATAGAGCTGCAGTACATCGTACGCTCCCTCTGGGGGTAGGCCACCCCCCGCCAAGGGACGAATCCCTGACTGCACAAGACGAATTGGGACAAGGACAAGATCAAGATCAAGACCGAGCGAATGTATCAAGATTCAAGATGCCCGAATAGTTCCAGCCCGATAAGCCCGAGAGCTTCACTGGAAGAACGACCCAGCTTGCTGTGTAGACAGTGCCACTTCAGATGCGGCAGTAACTCGCCATGGTGCAGATGAGCAACCCAGACATAGCCATCGGTAACGATGTCAGAGCCACATTTGTCGCATAATTTGTAAGGGAGAAGACAGAAAACTGTTGGGTCTTGAGGCAGAGCTCTGTTCACGGGCCACCGACATTCGATGAGTTCCCGCCAGCTGGGACGACCGAGCCCCTACCGCAAGATAGCACACAACGATCGAGAGACAAGCTACGCAAACTAGATCAGGGTAGATCTCAGTCTTAATACCTGTCTGGTTTCAGGATCATTAGACTTCCTATCACAGGAATCTTGGAGGATGAAACGCTGGCCGAATTCGTCCCTGGTCCCCAACCACAGATCAAGCTTGAGGAGCTGAAGAGTGGACTGACTACGGTGAATGAGGCCGCCAGAATTGTACTTAATGATCATAGTACTCTGTTTGGATCCAGCAGTGTACTCCTTCACTGAATATGATCACAGTGGGCCTAGCTTGAGCTATCCCCAACCGTTGGAAATTGGCAATGTTGAGGGAAGACTATCAGTACACAAGCAACGAGCCAGTGATTAGAAGAGCTATGCCTGTTTCACGTGTCACAAGGTCGCGTCTATGTTTCTGGAAAATTGGTGCTGACATCGACTCAGTTTAGTACAAGGTCTAAGAGCACCCGTGGTTTACTACACATTTTGCAGTTTCAGGTCTGGTCTTACAACACCGGGACTTCGACTAAGTGATCGTTCGGGTCCTTTATTACTAAACTTGGACTTCCAACAAGTGGACAACCGGATCAAGTATTTCGAGGCTCAGTTTTCCACCAAGTAGATGTCCAGGTCTGGTGATACAAGACTTCGAGCAGCACTTTTCGAAATTCCCGGACCAGTAATATTAGCTGATATACTGCAGTCTGTGGAAGGCCACGATGCAGGTATTTTGCGCAGCCTACTGCAGCGTGTGCAAGTTCAACCCTAATATTACTCAACTATAACTGCACTTTTTGCAGTTCGGAGTGCAGTAATGCTGCATATGGAACAGCGAAAAGTATAGCTGCGCATCGCACATCGCGAAATTAGTACGAACATTCGCTTCTCGCGGTGAACGCCCGGTCTTGCTCTACTACATCTTCATATTGCTAATTTCACTGTCCTCGTACAGAAATTAGACAGACCTACTTTCTCACGATCATGCCACATCAGTAGCCCTACTCCCTTGCCCTCCCGACGTGCGATAACCAACATTCTCTGCATTGCCTCGCATATCACACGTCGCACCACTGTTCAGCGACGCCACCCATCCCATCCACCATCACTTCTAGTTTGCACACCACACCCCTCCACCAACCGCATTCACTCATCTTCTCTACCTCCAACAGCCCGCACTTCCCGTCTCGCATCGCATCTCACACCAGACGTCTCCCTACTATTAAACGACCTCTCCCATCCCGCCCGATACCTTCCCGCCCGTGCAAATACCGTTTCGAGTACTCGCTGCTTTCCTGTGCACGCCGTCACATTACGAGGGAAGACTGTTGCCAAGTGCTTTCTGCTCACCGTAGATTACCTTTACAGATTTGAGGAGGTGCGGTTCCCAGTCTCTGCTGTGAAAATAGGGCCTGTGACAGGTTGTTGCATTCCATAGCTTCGCCGCCGTGCCTTATAATTACCCTACAGCGTACGAAACTTTGAAAATCGTTCACGAAGAGATATCGCAGTATGACTGCTTTTTGAGTCCGATCTTTCGTTGTAGTAGCCGCCAGCATATGCATGATGCTCTCTTGGCGACAGAGCCAATAGCATGTCTGTGTATGGAATGGCAGGCCCCGTGTCCCACCTCGACCACTCCCGCGTGCACGAGACCTGCACTTGGATTCGTGGACGCAGGAGTGGTCGCAAGCAGACCTACCGTCTTGTACTGAGTGAAAACAAGAAGACTGCTGCACCCGGCAAAAACGACCGACCTCTCCGTTCATCCACCTTCCCCACCTAGCCCTTCTCCTCCGAGCCATCTTTGCCAGCTTTCAATATGCCCGGCAAATTTCGTCCCTGCGTCTACTCGTCTTTTCACGCGTACTCCCTATCCAAACACGATTAGCAGTGCCACTTCCGAACACACCGACCAGTCGAGCGCGTCCGTCGTTCTCCGCAAGATTCACCGGCTCCAGAACGCCCTGTCATTTACGATGATAACGTCCTTTCTGATGAGGCTCCGGAGCCCCTGCTTCCCTTCCTCCCATTCCTGTGCCACCCTGATGCAGAATCGACCACGAGTAAGACCGACCTCCCCATACAATCTATTGCAGTTTTTCTTGCCGAAAGTGAGAGGGCTGCCGGTCCGCACACGGTTCAGGAGACCATCTCTATCCTGATGGATCCTGGCTTCTCTCTCGCGCGCTTTCGAAACCACGTTCGCTCCTCACAGGAGTGTTGCTTACCGACACTTGCTGTTGTCGAGAAGGAGCATCACCATCAGAGCTTCTTCGCAACTCGTGTGCTGGACCACAGAGGTAAGTCCTTCAAAGCTGCCTAATTCCGGGACCCTGTCGAAAGCGTGCGAAAGCAAGTAGCCCAAGTTAACAGAGAGCCTTGCTCCTCCCACCCTTGCGGTGACCCCGTGCAGAGCGACACGCATCTCTTCGCGCATCTCCTGCAAACTGACGTCCACTGACCTGTTTGTCAGGACCTCAGGAAAGAATTCGTAGGTAGCGAGCTCGAGGGTCTCATCTGGGACACCGGGACGTAGGGTACCCACTCGTTAGTAAGTTACACACACATCTACACGGCTAAATCTGCCACTACACTTAAAAACAGCGCCGTGCCCGCCTATCCCGTGCACCTCACTCTCCTCAACTTCACTGCCGCTTTCCGCCGACGCTGCATAGTGTCCCAGCACACCTTCGTTGGCAATCCTTCTATCCAGCTCTTCCACATCGTGGACGATAGAAACTTTACGCCCCCGTCCACCTTCTTCCACTACTCGCGCAACAGGCACCAGAACCTCCATACTACACTTCGCCTTGCACTCTCCGCCATCGCCTCTGCATGAAGAAGCCGTCGTAGGATTCATATCCTTAGATACTTACCATCGTCTCTAGAAATGTCACCCGGTCCTCACCCGCTCCTGTTGCGTCGTATCCGAGGCGAAAGACGCCATCATCGCTCGCTCAGGCACAGAAACCAGCCAACCCCTCCAACCGGTCCGAAGTACCCTCGAATCTCCTCACTTCTTCAGCCCCATTCCCGCCTCGCACCATGCAGTCCACCATCCTTCTTCGTAGAAACGCGGCCGATCTCGGGGCCGACGACGCAACTCGTGCATTGATGTACAGGGCGGGTCAGGCACGAGCTGCTCCCACACAGGCGCAACAAACACTCGCCACCTCGTCCCTGAGGAAGTTCTAATTTTTTCTGCGAACATATCCCCTGCTTCCGTCCGATTCTTTTCTCGACATGCACTCCATTTTCGGTCTCGGACGGCTGCACAACTTCCACCTCGGCATCTCCACGCTAACCAAGACCTCCATATTTGTTCGGCCCGACTCCGCCGTCCTATTCACAGCGGAAGTTTCCGCCGAAAAAAGTCGGAAACAGATCAGAATCATTCGCACAGCTCTCCTTCTCGGAATCAACACAGTTCTGGCTGCCATTCAGAAACCTTTCTACGATCCTGGCCTACACTCCGACTTCTCTCCCTCCGAAAAATGCAGTCACGTGCAAGGACCGTACACAAATGGATGAGTCCGCGGCATGCTGGAGGCCAAACACTACAAGTCCGTTGACATGGTCTTTCGGATTATCGCAGGAATCATAGACCGTTGCTGGGATGAAGCTCACTCCGCGCCTCTCGCATCTGTCTGCACTCAGTACTCAGACATTCAGATACTCAGCTCAAAACAGAGACTAAAGCAGAACTGGAGCTTCGCCGAGGTTTAAAACGTAGAGGCCCGTGTCAATAATTAGCCTCCATGCTCTACCTCTTTGGGGACCACCACCCCACTAGGGTCAAGACACTCAAATTCCATCTCCTGACCCACCTTGCAGATGACATGCGCTACTTTGGAGGCCGAAAACATCTGGATGCCGGTGTTGATGAACGCGCTCACACCGCACTAGAGCATGACTACCGACGCACTTCCAAGCGAGTGACAACTGCCATGGACGAAACGGTTCGCCGAATCCAGGACTCCCAAAACCTTTCTGCCCTTCGAATGCAGCTCGGCTCCATCTCTCGATCGGGTCGCCTCACAACCCTGCGCAGGAACGAAAACGACAGGCACAGGACGCGTCCTGTTATGGAAGGCTTCAGGAGGTACCTCCCCGAAAACCGTCACTTCAGAACCCTCGCCATACCTCTTCTTCGAACCGGGGAAGCCCGCCTCACCGCGGTGATGCTCCAGTCACTACGCAGAGAAGCTCCCGAGGATTGGATCGACGTTCTCGACGAGCTGGGTCAGCAGGGCACCGCTGTGCTACTGGAGCTTGTCCACGCGGAGCTTTTCCAGCAGCACTCGGTCCTTACATTTGACACTCTCCAAATTGCTATCCTCAAAAGTGGTCACGTTCTCAGCAACTTCCGTGCTTCTGTCAACAACTTTGATCCCGACCTGAATGCTATTGGACTCGACCCGATGCAGAAACATGTCATTCAGTGCGTTTATGCAACTAGCAACTTCGGCCGGACGAAACGGCAGCCATTCAGCTTTGTGTTGCTGGTCTCTGACGACGAAGGACACAAGAAGACTGCACGAGAAGCGCAGGTTCTGGCTCTCTTTCATATATATGGCCGTGTATCGATGCAACCTACCAAGTATGGTGTCGTTCAGTACCTGGATTGTATTCCACCAGTTGACGCTGTTGATGACACTCTACGATGCGATCGCTTACGGTGACCTCCAGATGTGAATGTAAATCGCACAGAGAATCCGTCCCGCTCCCATAGATGCAGCGACGAGGGCGTTAAGCTCCTGTCTTTCCCCGGTTTCGCCTGTGCAAGCCCTTTGCTATCACTAGGACAGCTGATGTCTTGCGGACAAATTTCCACATCTCCCTTTTCACTCCTCACCTCAACTCCCTCTACCATGGATTCTACATAAACAGGTCCTACAGAGACCCTGATGTACAGCCAGTCCTACATGAACCCTCCCCTCCAACGGACACGCCATTCTCTCCGCACTAGAATTGAACACACGGGAAGACTAGATTTCGATTAGTGAGCTACCAACATGCAAGTACCGTTTTCTCTCGGCTCTCTCTCCCGTGCGTCGACAGCTACTCTTCCTGTGCTCTAACAACAGCGCACGGGGGAGAATCCGAAGTTGTGGCCGGAATCCGTGACAGGTGGGTTGCCCCATTCCAAAATTCAAACGGTCCCTCGCTTGAGTCTGCACGTGCGGTGGAGCAACCGACAAGAACGCCAAGCATACCCGTGATGTTGTCCAAAAACCACATCTTCCACACCGCCACAAAAAATCTGTTGGCGGAACAAACCAGTACCTCGTTTGTGATTAATCCACGGACGCCTACAATCAGATCCTCGCTATCGTCTTCACCAGGCCATTCCATTTGCTCATTCACCGACTCGCAGAGCGCCCCCTCAACAGTAGAACTATACCGAATTATTTGTTGTGGAATAACGCGGCACAAATCGCTCAGGGCCAAACGCCACATAGTATTTGCGAGGTTGCCAAGGGCAGGTACTTTGGAAACGTCAGTCTTTAAGTGTGTTGGCGCTGGCTACCACGGCCCTTCGCATGCTGCAAGCAGGATACCACTGTTGCCAGTCATGCGTCCGGGCGTGCAAGTTGCATCACAGACCCGCACGCGGACATCCCATCCTCTTAAGTATGGTAATCTCGGAACTCATAAAAGACCGATCACCCTAAAGAGTTTCGAAACGGTACTTCGCCCTCCTCAATATCCTAAACGGCCTTCAGTACATACCAATCACCGTATGCTAGATCCTCGACTTCGCTGAGTCGACACCATGAGAAGTTTGGAGTCACTTGCTCCTCTCCTGAACCCATCAGTTTCATCCGTGCTTCAAGTGCCCCAGATGAGCGCTCCAACCGCTTGCTGTCCGATATAAACAAGGTCTTCCACGACGTCAAGAACAAGTATCCAAGGCATTGGAACAACTCGTCCCTAGCTTTTCTCTTCCGCGCGCCCATCATGGCACAGATTGTCTCCCTTATCCTCGTACATAGACTATAGTCTGTTGAGACAGCCTCCTCGCTCTCGGGGCGGGATTCGGCGTCTGATGACAAGGATGGCCAGATCCTGGTATCAAGCTCTGCACACGCCATTCCAACAAGACCCATCGCCTTATTGGAGTAAGAACGCGTATAGTAATCCGTACGATTGGTAAGAACCATCGGTGCAGTCGGCACGACGCCCGCCATACCGTCCGCGAAAAGCTCCCCCGCCACGCACGGCTCCCTGCGATACACGCGGTTGCAGACTGGAGCCGTACTTGTTGCGTCCAGCTCAGGAGTTTCGCGGTGGCATGATTGCAAAATCTGCTTGTCGATGATCTTGATATCACGAATGTACTTCGTCCCCACTTGTGTCATACGCTTGCGTCTCTGACCACGTCCAGCTGCCGGACGCTGTGTGGCCTGCCGGGTCCCGCTAGAAATCCCACGAGCCATGCGTAAGAATTTGTTCTCTTGCTTGACATCCTTGAAGTCGGCTCGTAGTCGCAGCGACTCTGAAATCGTTACCTTAGTCGTCACCCGCACCTCAGGATGCTCTTAGCAGGCCTGCCATACGTCCTCGTTGTAGTCAGTGTCCTTTATCTTCAGGCCAGCAATCTCTTGCTTCTGCGCCCTGACCTTATTCGTCTCCTTAGCAAGCCTCGTTTCTACCTGTTCCATCTGCTCATGCGAGATCGATTGCAAGCGAGCTACGGCGGAAGTCTCAACTCTTGTCCGGGACGTCATGGGCGGAGTTCGAGACGAAGAGAGTCTCACCCCCGATGCACGAGGAGGACCCAGGGTCCCACCATGTGTTTGCTCTACTCCACGGTGGATGTGAGAGCGCACGGGGGCGGCAATGCCGTGCGTCCGGACGCCGGAGCGGACGCAATTCCAGCCCGGACGGTATAGCTAGCCGTGCTCAAGCAGCAGTCAGATTGAATACACGCACGACGAGGATGCATCTGGTTGGAAGCACGTCCTGGTCAGACTGTCAGTGTTATAGTAGCACCATGATTTGCCAGAACAGTGGCACCATCGCCTTGTTCACCTTCTGGACCAAACAGAAACGGCGACGGCGCTGTCTGGGGCCGCACAACCCTTGTTAACCTGCCTGCAGGGTGGCCATGAGTTGTATTACCCTCGCGGTTCGGGGGAGTCATAGGTACAGGCGTAGCCGGGGCATCATCCTCCCCTTCCCGATGCTCTTGAGTGCGCTTGCGAGATTGTTGCATCGGAACAGCCCTTCTCGTCCATTTGGCCGACGAAGCCATCGTTGTAGAGCTCCGCCACAGGCAGGATACGACAGAAGAAGGCTCGGTGAGAAAAACAGGTTCGAAGACTACGATGCAGCTATTGTGAGCTGAGCACTAGAAGTGCCACCTAGCAGCTAGCATTGGTATTGGGGCCCATGTAATATCATGCACACGCGGAAAGTGCATGTGGACGTTTGAAGTATTATAGGCGTCATCGGGAGGACTGCAAACAGGGGTTGATGGCCTGCACATGGGCATTACAGAAAGTAACGAAAACTCAGACTTGGGTGGTGTCACTAGTGACAGGGGCTGAGATCTGCACAAGTGCGAATACATTGGCAGATGGATGTTGTTTTCCAGATAAACTTTCGCACATCCGTCTACTTCTGTGCTTTCCCATGTGCAGATCTCAGCCCGTGTCACTAGTGAAGCCCCCGTCGTCTAAATTTTAATTACTTCTCGAACCTCTTCTTCCTGCGAAAGCGGCCCCAAAACCATCCATGTCTCGAGGCAATCTTTCCTGCCGCTGAGCGCAAGTCTTTCGGAGCTGCTATAGTGTGGCCTGCTCGCCCGGAACTGGCTCTCAAACTGGTATGAAGTGTTAAAGTTTGTTTATCTGCATGCTATTCTGGAAGATCCTATCACGCACTTCGAACCTAAACTTATCTCCGAAGTTTGTGGACAGCTCCTCGCCCTTCGGAATCTCACGCGTCGCACGGATTGTTACGGTGTTCACTAAACATAGAGTTCTCTGTGGCAATTCCCCCCGATACTCGTAAGACACAACGTTTGTGTCTGACGCTCTAGAAGTATCTCAAAGTCGCTGCTCCTCATCCCCAGGCAAGTGCCGGGCGGCATTCACAAACCCGGCTACACAAAATAATACCGGTAATATGTAAACCTTATCTCTCGAACCTTCACGGGACTCCTCTCGCCTTTCCACGAGATGAGCTACCCGGTTAATCGTTCTTTGTCTATCCTCAGAATTCCATCTCCGTAAATCTTCGTCTATTCACGGGTGCTCTCTCGCAACTCTGCGTACCGGATCATCCCATAGAATGGGACGGTCGTCTCTCCTTTGACGATGACGACGTCCGCAAACACCCCGAGTCCAACGGCTTCGTACTTTACCGTCGAGCGACGTACGACCACACACCTCTCCATCGCTTCCACCGCCCGTCATGTTAGTAAGTCCTGCGAGTCGAGCAGGGCGTGGTACTTCGCCGGCCAGATGTCCACCGACGCCGTTGAATAGGGCATGGAAAGCATTGGTTACCCGCCGTAATTCGCGATAAACAGGACTATGTAGTCCGGTACACATTGATACCGGTGATTGCTAGCACGAGCGTCCACGGGGCTGCTCCCCACCCTGGCGGACAGATTCAGTATCATGCCGGCCAAGTATGTTGTGGTAAGCTCCACAGTCCGTGGACAGCCACCAACGTTGCACGTGGTACTCACAACGCTTTCGCAAAACGCGTTAACCACGCTCGGTACAGCCTGACTGACGCAGTCGTCATCATTGTCGCACTCCACGAGATGGCGATGTCTCGGAAGCTCTAGGCATTCTTTTCTGTCGCGCAGGTACTCCTGAACGAGTCCACCTCGAGGACCCGCAATGTCAAATTCTGGACCACCAGCTCGCTCATGTGCTTGATGCTGTTCTCCTCAGGTCTCAACATCTTCATGCCACTCCCTTCGTCGGCTCTTCCCACCACCTCGCCGGGCTCCAACCGTTGAGTTCCACCCATGCAGTTCTTCCAAGCTGCGTGCGAAGACTGCACATACCCGTTGCTCTGGGAGGATACACGAGCGACCTGCACTTCAAGCAGCACATTCCTCCGCCAGAAATGAACAGCCCACTGCGTGACTGAGGGGACGCCACATCTATTTATACCCGGCTTTTGCGTAGAGTGACCTCGAGCTCGGACGTGGACCGTCAGCTGGTCCTCCACGGTAAACACGAAGTCCTTCTGCCAACTCCCCCTCGACGCTTTGGCCGCGTCACTCGCCTCGTCATAGACCTGTCGGCTGTAGCGCTTCAGGGGGGAAAGCCACATGCTGAATTGTAGACCACTACAGAAAATGATAACATGTCCGGTTTTAGCAAAGATTGCGTCGAATATTGGGATGGAGGCGTCCATATCCTCGTGGGTGAAGACGTCATGGGCAGAGTTTTCCGCACCTCGCTCGCTTCTGGTGTCCAACGGAGGTTTCATCACCGGCAGCTGAACGTTACCTTCCAGGCACTCACCGGAGTCATCAGCGTGATGATTGAGGAGGCCGTGAAAAGTGCAGCTGTGGACGGGGCAGTCCGACTTCATCACCTCGAGCAACTTGGCGGGAAGGTCGGTGAATGGATTCTCCTCGAGGAGCGACTTTTACGACACCTCCTCCGGTGGTTGAGACGGACCAATACGGATGGCTGATTTTGGTGCTTGAAGAAGGGGGACGTTCGGCTCCGGCGGTGATGCGATGAGAGTGGACCGGAAAGCCTCCCTACCTTGTTCCGTATGAATATGTGCCACCACATCCCCCGCTTCGTTGTCGCTAACCTCCAGTTCAAACTCCATCTCCTCTTTCGGCCAGGCAGACAAAGAATAAGGAGGCTATGTGGATGGTCCCACACAGCGCGTAGTGTTCAATAGTGTCACCCGCCGGCGACGACGCGGTCGTGCGTCTTCCAAATCCGCATCCGAGAGCTCCCAGTCCACCTCGATAACCTCTGAACAGGACTCATCGTCTTCAGGCGCTTCATGTTGAAGCCCAAAGACCTCGTGGGTATCCCCGCTCAAGTGGGCCAAAACCCTTGGCAAGCGGTGATCGCGCGACTCAGAGCGGTCCAGATACGGCCAGTTACTCCTCTGCTTAACGTTGTACACAGTTTCGTTTGTAAGGATGGCTTGCAAACTCTACATGAATCGACTAGTAGCCCC
>JAUKWC010071272.1:0-33617 GCA_032356245.1 Endocladia muricata
GGGGCGGGGGAGTGGGAAAGCGAAGGAGGGCAAGGTATGTCCTGAAGAAAAGTTGTGAGGGTGGGGAAGAAGGGGATGCTATCGAAAAGTAAACAGTGAGCAAGGAAGTGTACAGGGGAGGAGTACGGAAGGGGGGGAGGACGAGGCAATGAATGTGAGTGGAGATACGGTATAGAATGGTGTAACGGCACAGTGCGCCGTGGGGTAGCAGTTTTTGACGTTTCAATTGGCAGATGCACACCTCGACCACTGCACAACAACGCAACGGATAATTATATACTATGTTTGGGACACGTGTACTGCGCCGTGACGTGGATGCACTTTTTCGCGCGTACAAGTATACAATACATTCACTGTCGGCCAATCGCTTATCGTTTTGCACACCGTCCAATGGCATCCCGATTCTCTCATCGTGATCATCCCACAGATGATCGCCTTGCAGATCTGCGGTCTACATGGCACCTTCCTCTGGCGTCTGCACATACTGTACCTCTTCTCGCAACTCACCCACCCCATGCACGACTCACTTTTTGAACAGTAGGCATTTTAGAGTGCTCATCCATCGCGTGGTTGATGCCTGCTCAAGCTCACTGCTTTCTTTCTTCACTTCTCCAACTCATCACCCTCCCTGATCCTCTCCAACCCTCTTATCTGATCTCACTCACATCTCTCCCCTCCCTGCTCCCTCCTTGTCTTCTTGCGCATCTACTATGGCAACCTACAGCCCCCCCTCCCTCACTACCCTTCGCGACGTCCCCCCCCCCTCTGCGACCCCCGCCCTCATAACCTTTTCAACTCCTCCCCCCACCCCCCCTACTATTCTCACCCACACCACGCTCCGCATTCGCGTTGCCTCGCTCGCTCGCACCCTCCTTTCCTCTATCCCACCCCACTCCGTCGTCGCCCTCGTCCTCCCCAACACCCCGCACTTCATCCTCTCCTACCTCGCCACCACCTCCGTCGCCCTTGTTGCCGCCCCACTCAATCCCGCATACACCGCGGACGAGTTTGCCTTCTACCTCTCCGACGCCGCCGTCCACACCATCCTGCTGCCCCCAAGCACCCCCGACTCGGCCCCCATCTGTGCCGCTGCACGCACCTTGAGTCTCCCCGTCATCCACCTCCCGGACTCCCTTGCCGCCCCGCCCTCGCCTGACGAGGCTGCCGCCCCCGCCGATTCTCCCCTATGCGCGCTGCCGGATGACCTGGATTGCGTGCCTGCGCCGGATACGCTGGCGATGTTTTTGCACACATCCGGCACCACGTCGCGCCCCAAAGGCGTCCCACTCACGCACGCCAACCTCGTCGCATCGTTGCGCAACATCGCCGCCACCTATGAGCTTTCACCCGCGGACCGCTGCCTGCTTGTCATGCCGCTCTTCCACGTGCACGGGCTCATGGCCGCCATGCTGACCACCCTTGCTACGGGGGGGGCCGTTATCATTCCGCCAGGCGGCAAATTTTCCGCGCGCGCATTCTGGCCGTGTCTCATGGCGGGAGCGGCGACGTGGTATACGGCCGTGCCGACAATCCAGCAGATTCTGTTGGCGCGTGCGGATGAGGATTATCCGGCGGAGAATGCGCCGGCGTTGAGGTTCATTCGGAGTTGTTCAGCGTCGTTGGCGCCGGCGGTGTTAGAGAGATTGGAGAAGCGGTTTGGGGCGGCTGTGTTGGAGGCGTATGCCATGACGGAGGCGTCGCATCAGATGACATCAAACCCGTTGCCAAAGCATGGGCCGCGGAAGGCAGGATCGGTGGGGATTGCGCAGAACGTGGAGGTGGCGGTGTTGGATGGGGAGAATAGGGCGGTGGCGGCAGGGGTGGTGGGGGAGGTGTGTATTCGCGGGCCAAATGTGACAGCTGGGTATCAGAACAATGAGGCGGCCAACAAGGAGGCGTTTGCGGGCGGCTGGTTTCACACGGGAGATCAGGGGGCCCTGGATGCGGAGGGGTACCTGACGTTAACAGGGCGGATTAAGGAGCTGGTGAACCGGGGAGGGGAGAAGATCTCGCCGCTCGAGGTGGATGCGGCACTGTTGGCGCATCCAGGGGTGAAGGAGGCGGTATCGTTTGCGGTACCGGATGAAAAGTATGGAGAGGAGGTGAACGCGGCGGTAATTTGGAAGGAGGGGGCGGAGGGGACCGTGGACGAGCTGACCGAGTTTGCAAAGGGGAAGATGGCGGCGTTCAAGGTTCCAAAGAGGTTTTTTGTTAGCGATGATCTGCCGAGAACCGCGACAGGGAAGATCCAAAGGAGAATTGTCTCAAAGCACTTTCTGGACAAGCTGGGCGAGGGGAGTAAGTAGATCAAACGATAGAACTGCCCTTGACGATTTCTTGATGCCGAGTGGATCAGCGTGGACTCTGCTCTATTTTGTGCACGTTCGCTGCCCCGAAAAAAAGAGATACAGACCAAGATCGATAGGCAACCCCACCGGTTGTGGTTTTCGGTCGTCATGGGGGCATCAATTTGCAGTGGAGATCTGCATCTCGTGGATAAAATCGTTTTTTTGAACACACAAATCGCAGAAAACGCCTCTCCACAATGTGCATTTTCCAGGCAAAAAGCCTCTGCTGCCTCACTTATTTCCTTTCGAATGCAGCTCCGAGTTCCTCCGTGCCTCTCTTTGCTGGTTTTTAAGTCTCCTTTGCCGCTGCGGTCGTGTTGGCCAGGTCTTTCCAATTCGTCAGCATCCCATCACTACAGACACATCGAGCAGTCTCATCCGCGAACACCTCTCATTTTGAATTACTATGGATCCTAGTGATTCCTCTCATTCCCATCCTACAGGGCAGCAACCATCCTACGCCTTTCTGTCCACTCCCAACAACCCGCTCCTCAACCTGCTCTCCCGCCCCCCCCTCACGTCTCACCGCCGCCCTTGCCACCGCCGCCGCCACCGTTTCACTCCTCCTATCCGCACCTCTCCCCTCTCTCTCGCGGCCCCCCGCTCCCCCGACAAGCCCGATCCCGAGGAAGATGAGGACCCAGAGCTCTCTCGGCGTGTCTTTCTCGGCGGCATCACAGCCACCTCCATCTTCACGGCGCTGGCGGGATACCGCTTTGTGATCGGCGAGGATCTGGAATCACGTCTGCGTTTGCGCTTTGCGCAACGCTTCCCCGCCCTCTTTCCCCGCGAGCAGACGCCTGCGGAGCGACGCCGGCCGCTCAACGCCGCATTTGCAAAGGGCTATTTTGATGCGACGCAGCGCGCGGCCGTGCAGATGGGTCTTGTGTCGGCTGCGCAGCTGCGACGTGAGGAGGAGGAGGTGCGGCGACGTGCATATCGGCCCTTTTTCTTCGAGGGCACTCCCATAGAGGAGTCGTATGGAGATGCGTTGTGGCTCAACTATGTGTTGTACGCGCGGTTACACGTGATTTCTGGGCGGAGCTCACCGCAGAGGAGGCGAGAGTTTGTGGAGCAACTGGCGCTGGAGACAATGGGGTTGTTGAAGACGCGGGGGACGGGGCAGAGTAAGGAAGGGGTGCGGGTGGACGCGGGGATGTGGATTGAGGGGTTAGAGCGGTTATTGGAGGAGCTGGTGGAAATGGGGTGGATTTCGGGGTTTCGGGTGGAGGAGTTTGATGGGGGGGAAGGGTCAGCGTGGAGAGATGAGAAGCGGGCGACGTTGACGGTGTATGCGTATGACCCAGTGACGATTCAGGCGGCGCAGTTGATTGGAGAGGAACATTATGAGGAGATTTCGCCGAAGGTCTCGGGGTGGATGAGGGAGTATCTGCGAGAGTGCGGGATCAATGCGACTTACGAGGATTACTACTTGGATGATGCGTACCGGCCCGACCCAGAGCAATTCAAACCTTCGCAATTGGCGACGCAGTTTGATCTCTCGTTGTGAAAAGGAATTGTCAGTAGAACTGGGGCAATGAGGAAAATTTCAGAGCGTTTGCCGCAAGTACGTCGTGTAGGAGCATTTTCGAATGCCAGACGCTCGTGCGGTGCTTTCTCACGTGCTCATAACATCACAGACGTTTGCTACTCACTACCGCGTGCTGTCACAATAAGATTACCATTTCCTCAACATGTCATGCTGGCACGAGCAATGGTCTTAGGAAGCTGAGCTATCTGTTCGCGAACTGCTAAACGTGAGGTGAGACCAATTTTAAGCCAGCTAGGAGAAAATCGTCTCTGTTTTGGTTCCGTATACCGCGCGTGCCCTTTCGTTCACGATGTGGCACCCGCTGCCCAATCCGGGTCATCTGACACCCGCTCAGCTGTAATTCTTCCCTCCTCGTTGCGCATTTCCTGACTGCTGTGGGCCCCTGGGCACGTCGCCCTGTGCATGCTCAGTTCGCAACGATTGGCCGTGTACCAAATATCTGATGGTGCGTTTTGCGTTGTGCAAACTCATTGGCACCTGTCTTGTCACAGCTTGTCCAAGCGATGCACGACAACCCCTCTTTTTCTTGCTCGCCTTGGTTGCTCGCCTTGGTTGCTCGCCTATGTTGCCCGCCTGTCTTGCTCGCGCTATCTGTACCGCGTGGAGTCTTTGTCAAGCTCCACTTCTCACCTGTCCGCTTTCTTGAAATCTGCCACCTGCTGCCATTCTCGCCCAGGGTGAAGGAGCTGGGCTTTTCCTTTGACTACGTTTCCAATTCCTGTCTCCGACTGAGTACTTGATTGGCATCATTGCAAGTGAACACAGAAAAATGAGCGCCTTTCTAACTGCACCAGCTGTCGTGACGCCGGCCGGTCCAACTTTGAAGCATGCGCCACGATCGCAGAGCGCTACTTCCAGCGCAGGCAACTTGCAGCCATGTCTTTCAACGAGACTGCCCACCGGCGGATTTGCGCCCGCACGGCGACGGGGTGCTAGGTGGTGTTGTAATTTGCCGCAGAGCTACGACCATCTGGAATCCGAGTCGGACCGGTCGAACAACAATCTCCCCCTAGCGTGGAAAGACCGTGTCGCTCTCTACGCCCAGTTTTCAGCCGAGGAGACTTTGGATATGTTATTGCAAGCGCTCCGCGAAAACAACTGGTCCGGGCCTACTAAAGATGACGGCATTGACGCCCTGTATACATTTGCCAATGTGGACATATGGGCGCTCACGCACACCTTTTTCGGCAAGAAGATGGACCTGGGACAGTTTGAGCGCTTCAAGAGAGTGCTTGTCGCGTCACCATACGACGTTTTACTCAGGGATCACCGCATCCGCACCTTATCGGCACTCCGCGTTGATGATGAGACGTACATAAGCCGGCGCGCGTTTGAGTCGCCAGGTCGGGATGAGACCGTCTTTACTTTTACATTGTCCCGGACGTCTTTTGGAGGTGAAGACGGTGGCAAAAGAGCTTGGATGGTAGATTCCATCATCAGTGACCCGACGGAATGACTTGAGGATGATGCAGTACGGCTTCATCGGCATGTACCATAGTCACCTGTCAGACCTATATCGGGTTCACAGTGCGTACTTGACGGCTTTCAATCTGCTGCGTCTCAAAGAAGCGTCGATCAATCAAAGACGCTGGTTTGCAGCACAGCGATTTTGTGTGGGCGGTTGTGGCGCACACCAAATTCACTACATGGTCGTCATAGGCGAGTGTTGTGCTGCTTACTTTCTGGATATCCGAAATGCCTATCAGCCAATTTGTATCATATACCAGCGCAGTATTCTGGGTCGTGCACAGGATGTTCGGCTTGCCTAAAGACACGCTTGCCAGAGATTGGAAACAAAATGCGAGAAAAATAAAAAGTGCTACCAACCAGCTGACATACAAAGAGGTCTTCTTTTTCCGAATCGCTGATGACGGGGACAGGGATACCGTGCAATCACTGCATAATTCAGTTTTCATGGCAACCATCTGTCAATCGTCATCTCGGTGACGCTTATGCTTCGAAACGCAGTTTCGTAGGAACTCAGGTCTGTCTTGTGTCTCGCGTGCACATTTGCAATCACAAGGGTTTTCGCCACATTCTTCACCAATCGCAGCTTGTTCTGCAGACGAATCCAAGTGCGTTCAATCGGACTCTCTTCCTCGCCGATGTCAAACTGAAGGACGATACAGTATGGAGCGTGAGAGTGTTTCTTCTCCAATGCCGGGTATAAGACCCAGTCGACCCCATACTTTGTTCCAGATCTTGGCAGCCACCCGGTTGTTCTATATCGTGAGTAAGCCACAAACTTCATTGCGAAATGCGGCGAACTTGCGCAAAATAAGTTCCAGGCTTCAGCTGGATCTGTAAGTGATGTCCCAGACAGATCGTCAATAATGAGCTGCTTCGCGACGAACGAAGCGTAGTAAGCCTCTACTAAGGAGAATTGCAGATGCTCCACATCGGAGCGCTCTTCGTCTTTTGCTACCAGCTGATCCTCCTCTTCCATTGCTAGCAGTTGCCGCATTGCACGCCCCTTCAGTGCTGCGGCAGGGATGTTTTGTTCTCTATCATACGCAGGGGCAGACCTCGACAAATTGCCCTTCCCGCACGGGCCAGCATGGTCCCACATGGAATTAATTTGTTCCTGCCCCATCACCCACACGCTTCTGCCCATCATCACACCAGTGAACTGCCTGAGAGATTTGGCGTCGTTATCTACAAGAGATGTAGATATACCATTCGTCTTTTCCATGCCAGCGCATCCTCCTCGGAGCGACTTCGATGCTGATAAATGCACTGCTTTTAGTGCAGCAAACCTGGCAGAAAAACTTGGCTCTTCTGGAAAGCGTTTTGGTACAGAAAGCATACGTCTAGGCTTCCGCCTTACGCCTTGAACCGCCAATTCTCGACTCAATGCATCTGCATTAAACACATTCTGCCGCCTCGCAGCCGCGCCTAGCTGATGCTTCAAATCGGCAACCAGACGTGCTTCTAAGGCGGGTCTTAGACCGGTTGTAGACAGATTGCGTCGACGTAATTCTACACGCAAAGAGTACAGAGATAGATGCGCTACCTCGCGAGTGCAACCATCGAGGCTATCTTCTTCAACTCCCTCAGTAGTCGCACCAGGTCCAATCTTTGGCTCCATATCCGGTCAGGGAGTTGCCACAAGAAGATCGACAACAAAGGGTTCCTTGAACTGTCTCTAGAGGTTTTTAATGCGTACACCCTCTGCTCGTTGCGATCTTGACTTTCTCAATTGAAAGGTTTAACCGGCATTCTCAAAAACATGTCAAATACTCCAGAACTTCAACTCGCGTCGTCTTACAAATCAGGATGTGACACAGAAGTCAGGTCAAAGAGTTACAAGCCACCGTTGCACCGGGAGTTTAGAAATGCCCCTGTTGGCTCCAGAAACGAATGCTGGGCAAAACTTAATGGTCCGAGCGGTCCAGACCGCTGAAGGCTAATTATGATAGGGTCACTACTGTATAGCGAACAGCAAAACGTCAGCTATTGGAGTCGAAGCGTATTGATCATTACGAGATAGGGGCATTCCTTCGTCGACGCGCATCTTTACCAGTCGTGTTCCTAGGCTGATGGAACTACACATATCACGAGGGAATGGTTCGGTTGTGATAAGTGTCGCAATATCGGAGCTGTTCGACTCACTTTGTTTTCGATTCTGTATTTGATGACTAACTATACCAGGCCTGCTGGCATTTTATGAGCCCAAGTTAATCCGAAATTGAACAAAGTGCCGCAAAAATTTGCAGAGCCATTTGATGCTGGCATGCCGCTGCGCGTGAGGAAAACTTGTTGTGCTGAAGTCTGGCGCTCACATTCCTGCAGCAGAGCTGCTCTCTCGAAGACTGTGCATCAGCGCCTAATTACTATGTAGTTTGAGTTTCTGAAGATTCATTCACCACACTATACATCGTTGAGGATCACAAGTCATTTACCCGCATGCTCTCATGTCCGAACGCCGTCGAATCAATGTGTTCCACCGCTCCGACGGGACCTGCGTGCATGACAAGGGCTGGGACGATGATAGCGTGCCACTCGAGTCAGGCGAAAACAAGCGCACACCACCGTCCCCTACGACTCTGTGGCCACTCGTTCAGGTTTTCTTGCAGTTTTCAAGAGAAGTGCAAGGAGGCACGGTCAAGCGTCTCGTATTCAGAAACCCTGAGGAATACGCCCCTGCTGAGCGGCGTTTCCAACCAGTGCCGCAGCGACAAAAATCAGCTGAGCGGCGTCCGATTGTTGTTCATGTTGCTCACGACGATCTGTTTGTGGTGACCGTCACGGAGATGCACACATTTTACTCTGAAGCGGTTAGGCTGGTAGAGGACAATGAAGAGCAGATACAGGGGCTGACAATGGCGGAGTTCTGTGAGTCGGTTTTGGATTTTGCAAATCGAGAACAGGCTGCCTACATTGTAACGCTAGCAACCAACAAGATTGCTGCTGGGAGGTTTCATGGAACTACGCTTGAGGAGAGCGAGGAAGTGAGCCGGGGTCAAGGCGTCGATCCATTAGCTGAGTCTGCAGACACAAGCTTTTTGGACGGGTTCAGCATGAATGCAATGCCCTCTGGGTCGGAAGATCCAACAATGTCGACTGCGAAGGGCGGGACATGCACGATGAAACCAATGGTGATGATAGATAATTCCAGACTATCTGAGTTCATCACGAAGACGCAGAACCTGATGCGTATGTGAAGCGCTTTACGGCACGCGATTTACTGCTCCGATCATGCTTGAGGCAGTTTATGAGTATCAAAAAAGTAAAATCAACACACGGCAGTCATTCTTTTACTCCCCACCTTAACGGCGCTGCGCAACAGGCATCTTGTTCGGCACCTTACCGCCCATGTTGCCTCGCCCCTTTGGCTTGGCGGCCTTCTTCCGCTCCTTGATATCCTTGAGTGCAGCTTCTCTTGCGGCCTTGCGCACCTCAGGGCGCTGGTTACGCTTAGCCTTAATGACCTCTAAAGAAGCGCCCTCCACGGCTTTCGGAGCGGAGGAGATCTTTCTGCGGTTGCGGCGTCGCTGCGTCTCTTCCTGGATACCCTTCTTGTTAAGACGACGGTAGAGCTGGGTCCATGAATGCTTGGCGGCCTTACGCCTCATGTGGAACGACGACTCCGATTTGGAGTTGATAAAAACGTAAGAGCGGCCATCACTTCGAATGTAGCGGCGACCGTGCCCAGGATAGATACGGAAGCCGGAGTAGTGGCACAGCTCGGTTCTATGGAGAAAGACACAACATACACAGTGACTTATGTTAGGAAACTGCTATGGGGCACGATACGGACAGCGAAAATCTGCATTGGGCTAAACTTGGCCGCGGCGCACACAAAAAGCGTAAATACTGGCAACGGCAATCGTGCCTGAGAAGCTCCCATTGCGACAGGGGCGACTTTGGCACTCAGACCAACCACCCCACTGTTGCAAAAGTCCCGATTGGAATTTGCAAACCCAGTAAATGTGCTCGAGATAATGTTTCGTCGCACAAAATGCTAATGCTGAGCTGCGCAACGCCTCTGCTGCTACTGCTGCTTGTCGTAAAGACTTTGGAGAGGCATCGCAAATCTCACAGATACCTTTGCCACTTTCTCATGGGCGCCCCCCCTGCACGCAGCCGTGTTTCTCATGCCAGTACGGGAAAAAACAAAGGTTCAACTTACTTGACAACCATCTTGAGCTCGCAGTCAGTCTATCTAGTCACCGCGAGTGGATCGCGACGATTCGGGGTTGTGTTACGCTGGCGCACTGACCAAGATATGTCTCAAAACTACCCTACACACAAAGAGAGGAGCGTGATCGACTCCGACGACGTCCGAAAAAAGTTCATGACATTACAGAAGAACTCAAGACCATCAGATTTGAGAGCCAATTGTACCACGGATCAAAAATCGAGAGACTAGATCATGGTACGCAGTGAAAACCAGATCCCTTGAACGAAATTTGAATAGAAGCGTGAAGGCCTCGTAGTCGACTAGAGGATGGCAGAGCGTGGCGGGAACCTCTCGTACAGGAGGGGGACCGCACATACTATCTATGTCTAGCATCTCCCCGAAATTTTAATTTCATTAAAAAACTTTCTCATAGTTTGACGCCGCTACTCGCAGGCCACAGCCCTACGCATCCAGCACAGTCTCAACATTTTCAGCCCCCAAAATCTTACTTAAACAACCTGCCCCCTTTGCGTCATTTTTGGACACTCTTCCTTGCACACCTCGGTCGCTGGAAGTCCTCCTTCCCCCCCGAACCCACTCAACCCGTTCACCTCCACTTCTCCCCTCCCGGCTCCGCGTGCCGCCCGCCTTCAGATTCTCCACTGCAGCCTCTCCTCGGTGCCTCGTGCTCTCTATTTCACTAGGTGTCTCCCGGGTCGTGTGGTGTTGCGTCTGAGTGGTGTTGCGTCTGAGTGGTGTTGCGTCTGAGTGGTGTTGCGTGCCGCTGTGAGTCGTGCGGGGGAAGGTGTTTGGTTCTTAGGTGTCAAACAGTGAGTTTCGGCTGCTCTTTGTGCTCACCGAATAGGATAGGGGATGTTCTGCGCCTGTATCATGAATGATGTGAGGAGAAGGATCACGTAGATTGAGAACAGTTGGTGTAAGGTACTGACCTGCTTCTCTACATATGTGTCTGCCGTGTCTCAGGTTAGCGACGCGCCCTCTGGCAAAAAGCGTTGGACTGTGGTTGGTTGGTGGGAGATTCTGCTGCGACTTATCTGTTTGCCGTCTACTCGCTGTTGAGAAATAGCGTTGCTTGTGACTGCGTTGTGCATTGCAGCGAGAAAAGTTGTGGCCTTTGTTTGCGAACGTATTCTCTGCGTCCACAAGCGTACAGACGTGCCATACGAAAAACGTCACCTTTGTTTACTTTCCCGGTAATTGCAATGCAATCAGTTGCACCAGAAGTATCCAAGCTGGGACCGGGGGTGGCCGGACCAAGCAGTTCAACTGCGCCCACTGAAGATACGCCTCAGCAACAGCAACAACAACAATTAACCGTGGGCGCTCCGGTACCTGACCCAGCTGCGGGCAACGTGAGCGGCCGATTGAGCCACGGCATAGTACCCATGATTCAAAACGTCGTCGCAACAACCAACCTTGATGTCAAACTGGAATTGAAATGTATTGCGCTTCGGGCACGGAATGCCGAATATAACCCGAAGCGTTTCGCGGCCGTAATCATGAGAATTCGCGAACCGAAAACAACCGCTTTGATTTTCTCATCCGGAAAGATTGTCGTCACTGGGGCAAAATCGGAGAAGGACTCGAGTCGCGCGTCGCGAAAGTATGCAAAGATTGTTCACAAACTTGGCTATGACAAGGCAAAATTCAAGGAATTCACAGTGCAGAACATCGTTGCCAGTTGCGACGTGAACTTCCCGGTTCGTTTAGAGGGCCTTGCCCACGCCCACAACCAGTTTTGCAGTTACGAGCCAGAGCTGTTTCCAGGATTGATCTACCGCATGTTGCGGCCTAAGATTGTGCTTCTAATTTTTGTGTCTGGGAAAGTTGTGCTCACGGGCGCCAAAGTGCGGCAGGATATATACCAAGCGTTTGACAACATCTATCATGTGCTGCAGACTTTCCGAAAGCCAAAGCAATAATACAGCAGGTGTTTTTCGCTGACACAATTGAGAGAAAACCGAACATTAACGTTTTTAAGCTCTCGGGTCGGGACAGTGGTATGAAACAGTTTGGGTGAATTCATCCATCGTTTGTAATGTCGCGGTGCAGACTCCGTTTTCGGTGTCGCAAAGCCAGCTCATGTAGCGTATTTAACTGAACTAGGGATTTTGGATCGTCATGACTGTTTTCACGCGTGAACAAATTAATTAAACACCGGCGATATACTTTCTTCTTAGACCTCTCCAGTGCGCACTTTATTGTCAAGAGATGCCTGCACAGCGTCCGTGCAATGTAGCCTCGGACGAAGAGGTTGTCTTTTGTAACTCTTTGGCGTTGTCCCAGTTTCTCGTATTCTCTTTGTCCTACTTTTCGCCGGAGTGACAATACTTCTCCCCTGATTCTCTTTGTCTGAAGAGTCAACTTCCCTACCAAGTTTCTTTTCATGCCGTCGTGAGCATGGCCGAACCACAAAGTCCGACACATCGCACCCTACGGGTGGAACGATTTCTACTACATAAGAATTTGCCAACTGCAGAGTGGCGAGAAACATGCGGCAAACTTCGAAATTTGACGATTCGCCTACGAGAGAACTGATCCTTATTTCTGCGGTGTCATCAACATCAAGTCGCTCCTCCAGGTTTGTCATCACTTTCTGGCTGTATCTTGATATGTCGAAGTCCACTCTTCTCTCCTCCTCTTCCAGGAGGGGTTGTATTCTGGCCGTCCATTCTTCGACCCTTTTCATTAACTCAACATCCGTCGTTCTTTGTTCCCACATCCAAGCAGTTTTTTCCAGGTGTTTGCGGCAGGTTTCCTCATAACTGGAAGCCAGGTACGCCAAACGCGAGTTGACCTGTACTTCATTGTCAATATCGTCAAAAAGCGTCAACTTCAGCTCATCTTCACTGTTGCTTCCTGGAAGTCTGAGATGATCAGGTGAATCAGGGTCATCGTGCTGCCCGCTGGAAAATCCATCGTCGTCATCCCCTAGGAAACCTCCAACTTCCATTTGTTCAGGTTCATCCTTGATTTCCTGAGCAGTGTGCAAACCCGGACCGGAGTCACCTGTCCGCCCATCTTGAGAAATTCTTTTTCTTTTAAGCGCCTTGCGTTTTCGCAAAAGAGTTGCATACGATGGCCGCAGTTCTTGGCTCATCACATAGCTACAGATAGAGGTGTTTCGTGGAATTGCTCCCATGATAAACTTCACAAGGTCTGCGTTACTTGGCAGCTCATCAATTTTGTCTCGTTCCAACGAGTGGTTAATGTTCCGTGGCCTCCGATACGTTTTCCCGGCCTTTGTAGGTTTGTTGAGTGTTGGGATCTCTTCATGGGGATCTAGCATCAAATAAGGATCTTTTACCACTTTTGTCTGTTTCATAGTCGGATTTGCTGACGTTATACCATACTTAGCGGCGATTTCCATGATTGACCGAGAAGCTGCAGCCATGGCATCTCCTTTCTCGTCGGTATCTACGACTTGAAGGATTTTGCTACTGTGTGAATCCTCAAATGTACCAAAACCAAAATCTTGACTTTCATCGTCATCGTCGGCATCCATCCCGTGAAGCTCGAATGGCTGCGTTACATCCACATCCGGTTCGCCCGCGTTTTGCGTTGGCAACGTGTCGAGATTTTCATTCAGAGGAGGACAGCCCTCCATAACCATTGCTCCAGAGGGATGCATATGTGTAGAATTCATCTTGTACGAGGCCCCTCCAAGATTATTTGCGGCCTCCACGGAACGGTGAATGAGCATAGGTGGAACTGACGGTAAGCAGGTTTCATCTCGGACAGATCCGTCAGGCGCATGCAGTTTACCTGCCAAGGTTATCGCTCCTGCATCGGCTTGCGGAACATCGTCATCTAGTGTCAGAAAATCAATTTCGTCCATATCGAGTGACGCGTCAGCTTCCGTGCCATTTCCAGGCTGTGCACCATGCTCACTTTCCGTTTGATGCCGTTTGCTGCGTAACTGGTTCAACGACGAGACAGCAGTATAGACAAGACCATACAAATGCTCCACTTTGCGCGAGTAAATCGATGTGGAAGCCTGCACCAGCAATGCAGCCGTCGCAAAATCGACAGGATGAGAGCATTGATCTTGTTTGTCCTCAGCATCGACGTTGATTCCTAATGTTTCCGCATAATCTGCAAGTTCTTTCGCCACGTCTACCCCCCAGCTCGAAGCCAAATCACGTATAGGATTGAGCAATGCGCTGAATCGGTTCGCTTCTAACGGTGTTTCAGTGCTGCTCCTCATCAGAAAAGTCGTCCGTGTCCCTTGCGTCAAGATTTCACAAGAATTACGTGCGATGGGGGATGACCATCTGCAAATTTACCAAGAGGCTAAAACAAATCCAGGAAGCGTGCAATTGAGTTTCAAATGTGGTAGAAGATGACGCGTAGTACGCAGAGCACGTTTTTTGCAAGGGTAAATTCGACAGGGCGTCCTCAAATCCCACGAGCAAAAAACAAGAGTTCCGTTAGGAACAATACGGTGCTTCCGCTCAGCTGCCCACTAGGCCTTAGATACCTTTTTGAGTAGTTTTCTGTGCACCGTGGATGAGCAGAGATGTTCGTGTGGCTTTTCACAAAGCCCGTTCACGTTCAAAGAAACAGAGGCGTGGGTAAAGCAGATGTAATGAATTCATGTCATTATGTCGACATAGTAACGGTCTGAATATTAATTGAACCTGCTTATCATGGCTGCCATTTAACACAGAATTCAAAAAATTAAATTCAAACCCCCTCGTTCTGAAACCCTCTTTGGGTTTCCCCCCAGCAGCTTCGCCACGGTTGGAAGTCGAGCTGGAGCTCATCAGTTTATCTACTTGCTTCAATTCCTGCTCAACGCATTCGTGCATTTCCGATGCACGTGTGTGGGAACCCCAAGATTTTGTGGATTAATGCAAGGATAGCTTTATTTTGCGTTGTGGAGAATAAATATCAGCGTACACCTGTGGTTTCCTTTATTGACCTTTCTCGCTGCGCCAGAAATTCCCCCGAGTTTTCAGTGAGGCACTGATTTCTACGCATATTCAGCATCTCTCAGATCGCATGGCACGACGTCTGCATATTTACATTCACAACATATCGTTACTCAAATTTGAAACATCTGGAATCGTTCAAGGAACCGCTCACTCAGCTGAGGGTGCCAGCCTATCAACTATATCACGCTAGTTACCAAACGTATCTTTGTGATGGGAGGAAGCAAGCGAAGGCAAGCTCCGCCAGCCGACGAACAAAGTTCAGATGAGCCCAAAACTCTGGATGTCAACCAGATGGCTGTTCTAGAGTACGTGGATACACTGCAAAAAGTTGAAGCTCGAAAGTTGAAAGAGTTTGGTTACGATGCAGTCAGCGGATATGAGAGCGAGATCTCGAAAGCCAAACTACAAATTCAAGAAATGGCCCGTAAGCAGTTTGCAGAAAGACTGACAAAGTTAGACCAGCGGAAAAAGTGAGGATTGAGAATTCCAACCTCGACAACACGGATGGTGCGGTTTATGCATCGACACTGTGAGTTTTTCAATAGCCTGGCTCCAAGTGGAGACCGTAGGTGGCATCTGCATGCGATTGTGCAACAACTAAACCCATTCCATTGACACCATCCAGTCTTCCTCGTCACTCGAACTTGTACTGCAATCTGCTCTATTGGTATCACCTCTCTTCCCTGAACCTGACATCCCTTTCCCAGAGCGCGGGGTACGTGACTTTTGTCGTTTGGGCTTCGACGATTTCTTGGAAGCGCGGACTTGATTTCGCTTTTTATGCTTCACAGACTTGCCAGGCAATGAGCTATCAGCATCGCCTCGATGAGAACTGGATGGACATGACCTGTTGCATGAGGGAGCCTTCACAGGTGTTTCCTGGCATGGTGTGGCCGCAACTTTTGCTGCAGTTGCAATAAGATTGCGACCGGCCTTGCTATCTGCACATGAAGGTCCGATAGAATGTGAAACAAGCCGGTCCGATGTGCGGTACTTCGAGAGTTCATCTTGCAAAGAACGAATGGCGTCCTTTGCATCGCAATATTTCTGTAACGCTTCTTCTTTCTCGGCTCGAAGCACGGAAAATTTTTGTTCTAAATCTGTCACCTTTTTCTCGCCACTCAGGCGAGCTTCTAGTGCCAGATTCGTGGTCAACTCCAGATTATCGTTAGCATGCCTAAGCTTCGTCTGGAGAGATTCTGCCTCCTGTTGGGCAGCGTTTCTTTCCGAGACACTTTTTCGAAGCGCAGTACCCTTTGAGCTGAATTCTTTTTCACGCTTCATGATGGCTTCTGCTAAGGTTAAGTTCTCCTCCTGGACACCGATAAGGGTTTGCTTGCATCTTGCAAGATCCTCCTCAAATCTCTTCCTATCTTTCGCTTCGCGACGGCACTGAGCTTCAGATACTTTTAGGCGCTCTTCTGACAGTAACATAACTTTCCGCTGTTCTTCACTGCTCCGCGCATGTTTTCTCTGTATCTGAAGCTCATTGTGCTCAAGGACCGCAATTCGTTGTGACAAAGTTCGAGATGTTTCGGCCGACAGCGCCATGTAAGAGTTGAGTCGCTGCGTCAGCCGGGTAACAAGATCAGCAGATTCGATGAGTTCGTTCTTGACAACTCTCAAGCATTCGTTGGCCTCAGTAATTGCTGAATCGATGAGCTTTTCTTGCTGCGATTCTTTGTTGCAAACTTCCGAGACCTCCGAAAAAGCTCGCTTTAAGCAAGTAAACGTTTCCGTGGTGTTCTTCTCCCGGAGAAAACTGTCACCAAGCAACTGTCGCATTTTCTTTGTAGCTTCAGACAAGCCACTACCAGAACGGAGAGTTGAAGCCGAGTGAACGAGGCCGTTTCGTTGTTCATGTTTTCCTGTGTCGGGATGGACGCTTGATTCTTGGGATGCCCAACGAAGGACAGGGACATCAGGGAGTGGATTCCCAGCTCGTAGCGCCGCAGTTGCTTTAAGATATTGGTCTTGGCTCAGGTTGAGTTCCTGTAAAGATTTCTCTACAGACTAAGAAGAAATGTCCGATAAAACCACAAGATTGTGTAATTTCACTTTTGCATTAGTATTCATGATGCGTGCAAAGACCAACGAGTACGCACGAAAAAAAACTTCGCCCAGTGATCTGGTTCAAAACATACTTTGAGCTCTTTCTCCAAATCCATGGCGTCGGTCAAACGCTTCTCTGCAGTCGACTAGAGTTTGAAAGGCATGAGGAAGGTTAGCTGCTGTCGAGAGGAGACACAAGCGTCGGAAACTAAATACTTTGGTAGTAGGAAAGACAAAGCATGTGTCGCAGTGTACCTTAAGAACTACAGCTTGGTCCGACAAAGTTTGGCATTGTTCACCAAGACTGTGAATTCTATCGAGATGTGTTCTGTTCGATTTTTGTGCTTGGGACCTCTCGACCGCAGCGCTGAACAAGCAAACATCAGTTCGGAGGAGTTAGATCGCATCGAGGGAGCCACCAGATGAAGTAGGCAGTCTGGTTTTTGTCCTTACATACCTCTCATTGAGCTCTTTCAACTCGCGATTTTTTTTCTCTACTTCTGTCGAGAGCTTCTGTCTGGAAATCAACTCGTCCTCTAGGCGACGCTCGACATACAAAAGTTCTTCTTTGGCTGCACAAAGAAATTGATCGTTAGTACGAAATAGTATCACAGTGACGAGATTGCGTAAAGGAAGACTGTTTAGTAGCGGGCCGTATATGTAGGGTAAACTCTTACATCTGTCAAGCTCATCCTTCCTCACACGTAGAGTCGCGTTGAGATCGCCAATTTGACTCTGCAGTGTTCTCTCCTTCTCAACATCTTCAAAAGGACACCTCACAGGGGTTAGAGTTCATTTTATGAAGACCACTCTTTAAGACGAAGTCATGAGAAACAGTCGACCTAGATGCGATAAACTCACGATTTGCTTTCTGCATACAATTCTCGTCTTCGAGACTCTGAAGTTTTTCGCAGAGATGATGTCGTTCGGCATGACTGTCTTCCATATTCGCATTCAGCTCTTTCAACTTCCGCTCATATTCAGCGGACTTTGCAGTTAGATCATTGATCCTACTCTCCGCATCGCGAGCTTTCTGGTCCATACTAGATAGCATGGTTTCCTGCTTCGCAATCTTGCAATTCTATAAAGAGGTTAGGGGCAGAACGCGTTTCACGAGAAGACTCTGCAGCTTTAAAGAAAGCAACACATACCTGTTGGCGTGCTATACCCTGAGCCTCCTCAAGAGCGTGAAGGATACGTTCTGGGTAAGAGCAGACACTCCTGATATCCTCTGCTCTCAATTAAGTCAATTCCTCAGCATGTTAGTTAGTTTGCTCTGAACGGATTGCAGACAAACTACATAAAACGTGACGACAACTAATCATCGTACCAATCATGCTCTTGGCCTTCTCGAAAGAACTTTCAAAACGAGTTGCATTGCCGTCATGTTCGTCATCATCTGAAAACCTGGGCTCAGAGTTTCGGCAAGAGTCGTGGTCGGTACTCTCAAGATCTGCGAAGAGACTGAGATCGCGATGCGAAGGATTGGTCTCCCCATCAATCACCCTTGGTTCCCTGTCTGTACAGCGCGAGTGACTATCAGTAGGATTTGCAGAGCCCACATGAAACCTACTGCATGGCTCATCGCCGCTATTTGAACTCGAGAAGGCATTTGGAGGTTCTTGTGCAGTAAAGGACCGTCTTGCTGGCCGAGCGATCCATGGAGTTGAGATAGGCATAGCTGAAGAAGCGCGTCGTTCAGAGGGGTTTCTTCCTTGAAGAGTAAAAGGACTTCGGTACATGGGAAGGCCGGTGGCACTTAAGCTTGGTTGATGAGTTTCGGGAGGATAACTGCTTCAATGCTGGAGTCGACGCTGGCATGATAAGGCGTCCATAACCAGAGAAATGTGCTGCATGACGTTAGGTGGACTCGGATGCCACCAGGCAATGCTGCATGCCATCGAAAGAAATATTGGAACTACAGTTCAGAAAGGGTTTCGTTTCGGCGATTCACAAAATCAAGCCCCATTCGCAAGACGGTGCAACGGATCTTTCGCTTCGTATATTTCAGCACTCAATACTAAAATCCGATTGCACGAATAAGGTCACGGTGTTATCTTGGGTACAATCGCTCTGCATAACTATACAATTAAATGGTCTCTACGTAGATAAAACGTAGGATTATCAACTAATCATCCATTTAATGCAGCCTACGTGTCGAGCGTCGACGTAACAGCGAATCCGCGCTCAGTCACCAGGCAAAGCAAACCTGACTTCGTGAGCAACTCCACCGGCATCAAAGCAGTGTGGTTTTTGTCCGTAAAACGCCTTTACGAGGCAATCCACCATATTTCACGTATCAGGCACACCCGGACAAGCCCCAAAACCAATCGGAGGCCTGCGCCATCCGGACTTAACGGTTAGCCTTCGCGACACGTTCGACCTCATCCTTCTTTTTAATCGCGTATGAGTTAGAAGACCCCTTTGCTGCGTTGATGAGCTCGTCAGCAAGACACTCGGCAATAGTCTTGATGGAGCGAAACGCGGCCTCACGGGCGCCCGTGCAAAGCAAATACAACGCCACATTGATACGACGCATTGGGGATACATCTACCGCCTGGCGCCTCACAGTCCCTGCTGATCCAATACGCGTCGAGTCCTCTCGTGGCCCGGAATTTACAACAGCTTCCACGAGAACTTGGATAGGGTTCTGGTCAGTTAACAGGTGAATGATTTCAAAGCAATGCTTCACAATGCGCACAGCCATAATCTTCTTGCCATTGTTGCGGCCATGCATCATTAGAGAGCAAACAAGACGCTCGACGATGGGACATTGCGCCTTTCGAAAACGCTTCGAGTTGTACCGCCCAGCAGTATGTGGTAGATATACGGCACTCTTTTGGTTGACGGCGATGTAATCCGCCAAGCACATGTCCTCGACACGCACATCTTCGAACGACCAGCGGTTGAAAAGTTTTACCTCGTTGACGACAGCCATATTGAAAGTTTTGTTGCCAAAGTGCCGCTTTGATCGAGGCGAGGGGCGGACGCCGAAAATGCGAAATGCAGGCGAGGGATGTGTGCTAGACGTCGAGTGCAGACGTTGCGGATCAGACGAACCAACAGTATCCGATCGGCGGCGAGCGCAGTGTTTTGATAAATCATGCGTATGTGGATCACAGAGCCAGACTCAGGTCCAAGAACAGATGGGGATCTGTTTAGTTACTGTAATGGGTATGGAACATAAAGATCAATCTGTAGTGAGTTTTCATCCTTTTTAGAGAGAAATTATTGACGACTGTAATGTCTCTCCGCTATCCTCAAACTGTGCTTGGGGCAGACACCAGCCACACGTGAACCATGCGCATCATTTTATCGTGGAGTGCCATCCGTAGTACCAAAGGGGATCACGGGGAGAAAAGACACTTTCGTCGATGTTTACCCAAGAACATACCTCTCGTTCTGTTATCGGCGTGTTCCCAGCATTTGTTGTATTCGCAAACTCAATGTTCTAGGAGACGAACTAGAGGCTTTTCTCGACACGTTGCCCGCCATACTGCAACGCTTTCGTCAACAAGAGAGGAAAGAACGGGCAAACCTAGTTTTTTTCGATGTTCAGCGGAATGCGTTGATTGTTAACCCTGTTGCCTCACTACGGCAGTTATGAATTCTGCAAAGTGCTCTCCACGTAAACGTCGACGCTCTTCAATTTCGTTTGCTAATTGCTCTGCACCGCTGAGTACAGAGCCTCAGAAATCCGCGACTTGCACCTTCCGGAACCGTACTTTCCAGGCGTGGCCCCATTTCACTCCTGATGATTCAAATGCTGAAGTTTTTCCTCCTTCGTGGCAGTCTGGATGGCGAGGGAAAGATTATCTACAAAAGTCATTGGGAGGAATCCCATTTACAGTGCAGCGTGGAAGATACTCTCCTCGAGTGCCTGCAAAATCGATAGAAGTGAGGGCAGCACGCCAGGAGCGAGGTCGAACACTTGAAAAGCTACCGGGAAAGGATTTGAGGCGGAGAGCTGAACGCAGGGTTGTCAGGAAAGAGTCAGTATCTCGTCTTGAAAATGCGGGTAGTTGTGCACAATCGAGGGAGCAAGGGCATGATTCGGCAGAAGAAAAGTCATTGCCAGCAACCACTACTAATGTAAATCAGAAGCGTTCGAAGACAAGTCTGAAAACTAGTAGACGAGGCAAGGGGTATGGTCGCCATCGCCCGAGCGTCCTCGGCTCTGCGGGAGTATTGATCAAGGGTAACCGTAAGAACGTATTGGACTATCTGGATGCTCTGCGACGAGGTGAAGAAGACATGACGATTGAACAGTTTGACGAAGCGACATCAACATTATCTCGATTTAGACGACTGCAAGATGCGCTCGCTCTTATCGATGTGTGGGAATGCAAGCCTCTGGCGACGAAATTGATCCAAGCCAAATCCGTAAAAAGCTACACAATCATGATAGACGTCTACGGTAAGTCTCTCCAGCTGACTCGGGCGTTCTCGCTATTTTACGGCATGCCACGGTTGGGCGTTCAACCAAACACTGTGACATTCAATACGATGATTTCAGCTTGTGCTCGAAGCAGCGAGCCTGATCTGGCATATGGAGTCTTTGAGGAAATGCAAGCTTGTGGCATGGAAGCAGACAAGTATACGTACGGCGCTCTTATTGACTCATTTGCAAAAAGTGGAGAAGTAGACAAGGCGTTCCAGATTTCTGCCATGATGGACAAGGCTGGCGTACACAAGGACCAGACCGTCTACTCTGCTTTAATGGATGCTTGCGGCAAGGCGAAACAGTCAGAACGTGCTTTCATTTTATTTGAGGAGATGAAGAGGCACGAGGTTTGGCCAAATCTGATCACATTTTCCGTTCTGATTGACACCTGCGCCAACGCGAGAGAACCAGAAAAGGCTTTCTATCTCTTTTCCGAGATGAAACACTGGGGCCTTCCACGAGCAAATGTAGTCGTTTACACAGCTCTCATCGATGCTTGTTCCAAAGCTGGCTGGCCGGAACGAGCAGAGATTGTTCTGGAGAGTATGATTGAAAACGGCGTGCAACCCAATGAAGTTAGTTTCGGGGCTCTCATTGATGGATGGATGAAGGAGGGCAATGTCGAGCGAGGTTTTGGTATCCTTGACCGTATGGTGACTAACCATAACGTGATGCCGAATGGTGTAGTAATCGGAGGGCTCATTGACGCTTGCAAGAAACGTGACCAAACGTTCCACGCAAAAAGAATCTGGAACATTATCACAAACCTCAATATTTTGCCATCGCGTTCGTACTATCCTGCCCTTATGACCATGGCAGCACATAATGGTGATATCGACGTTGCATCGGCCATCGCTCTTCACGCGTATGCACGAGGTTCACTGCGACGAGTTGCCTTGAATAGTGAAAGTCCGCAACTTCATGCTCTTGCTTGCGCTATCGCCTACTTGCATCATGCCATTTTGAGTTCTAAAGAATCCCCTGCAGTGAAGAAGCAACTGCTTGGTCGGCTGAAAGTTGTTTTCAATTCTACGGCCATGCCACCATCGCAGATGAATGGCATCTCTACCGAAGGCGCTTATAAGTGTGCCATGAATTTGAATGTACCTGAAACGAAGCAAGCTCCGTCCGGACGCGGTCGAAAGTTCACAGTGCGACAAAAGAGTGGTCAGGCTCGGCGTCTTCCAATCAAAAGCTTCGAAAGTGAGACGAGAACAAACGCAACTCGAATTATACAAGGACTCAGTTCTGAGCATCACGTAAAGGACACATGAGTAGAGCATTCTGTGTTTTCGTCGCATTAAAAGTCAATAGTTTATTCTAGCGGAGCGATTTTCTCTATATGCAAATCTCATCGCGGATACACAAGTTGTGCGGTGCTCCGAACCCCCCACTGAGAATCAGGGTGTCCACTAACAACGACCGGCAGAGTCCAACGTAAAACATCGACATCCTTTTGAGGAAGATGAGTCCAGTTGCTGGGATCTTCTCCCGACCACGTCCCTCCTTCCCAGCCACGAATGTCTGAGTGTGTCGTTCCGTTTTGCGAGATATGCAACTCACCAACGAGCGGCTCAGCTTCGTCCAAACTAGTGTCTGAATCAATATTTTTCGCTGTCGCGCCTTCATGGGACCCAGTCGACACAGGTATGAGAAATACGAAATGTATCAACCACCGTACAGTTACAACTCTTGTTGAGAAGGAGGGTGGTGCATCGTAAGGAATCGAAAAAGTCACGTGTGTGTTTCTGTTGCTCATCACAAACTCGCCGTGCTCGCCGTATACTCGTCTGAACACAACCTCCGGCTGACTTGGATCGTGAGCAGAATCCTGCTTCTGACCCATTGCGAATTGTTTGTTGATTGCTTCCTGGCATTCTAAGCGTGCACCAATGCGATAACATGGCTTATTGCCGTTGAAATAGAAAATGGCTGAAATCGTGTCGCCTAAATGATGCACGCGCTTCGACAAATACATACGAGCAATTGAGTCGGACCCGTGCCCGATCCCATAAATCGGTATCGCGTTCTTTCTCTTCGCTGGCCCAAGTCGGTCGCCGTTCGTCCGATTACCATCCACCGCGTCACCGTCACCTTCCAACGACTTCATGTCCTGGCTTGCCGAAGGCTTAGAGCTGACGTCGCGAATAAAGCTCAGAGCACAGTCTTGGAGATCATCTTCCAATTTACGCTGATCCACATCAGCTTTATAAGGCGTAAGTCTTCCGTTCAATGATAGTGCCAGGGCAATTTCAATATCGTCTGGCGGGGCCGACTTCAACAATGACGCCGACATTGTAAGCGCAGTGGTGTCCTTTTCCTCCAAGAACCGGTTCGGAGTGGGGCCAGCATTTCTTGGAACTGGCACAGGAATAATTTGTTGAGATCGCGCAAGGTCATCGGCCGTACCGCCCGCTGAAACCACTCGAAAAGGTACCCGTACGACCTTCGGATCTGCACAGCCCGGAAATGCTACTGCAACCACCAATGCATATGTATACCTCATCGCCGACCCACGCAGTGTAGGCGGCAAAGTATCCGGCAAGACGCAATCCACCGCAAAGCTAACCTGCGATCCAACTGGGATCTGCTCGCGCTCGCAGACAATCAGAGCTTGCGAACGAAAGATAATACCTGTGTGCCCTGGGCGTCCTCCACCACCCACGCTGTTGGCATCTGCAAGAGCAGCAGACCACGGAAACGACCCTTTTCCCGGTTTTGCCCCATACGCATTCGAATGCTCTGCAAGAGGTTCTCGGCGGTGGTTATCGAGCGTCTCGCCGCTGGGGGCATGGTGCGCGTGCGGGGAGACCCAGGAACGATCAGAGCTCCAGCGACCGGAGAATTCGCAGACAATGTAGTCGGCGCGCGCAGAAGAGTCGGAACCAAACCCAGAGAGTGTTGCTGATGTGGCGGCAGGAGTATGCGAGGCGGACTTAGCCAGACGGGAAACAGGACTTGAAGTTTGATGAAATGGAGCAATACTGCGAGATGCTGAAAGACCTCTGACGGAGCGATCGGCGCGTAGGGTTACTGTGGACGTGACGAGGGAACCCGGAACAAAAGATGGAGCGCCCATGGTGACCTGCACCGAGATAGCGACGGGTTCGGCAGAGATAAGCGACATGATTGAATGCTGTTGTCGATTTCTGTGCTCATTGTTTGACGCGATACAGAAAGGGGGTGCGAGAAGTGAACAAACGCCTGCCGGCCGCGGCTCGTCGACGAGGCAATTGTTGAAACAGGGCGTGCGGGAAACTCTAAGCAAAGGACGACCTCAATCCAACAGAGGTCATGACACTCGCTGGTTTCTCTTTGCAATCATACAGTGTATATCAGTGATGCCGATCTGTTGACAGACAAAGATAAATTAAATATCTGAAAAACAACCTCCCAGGTCAGTATTACCACTTAGGCAAAGTAAGCCTCCCTAGCTCAGTCGGTAGAGCGACAGACTCTTAATCTGTTGGTCGCGGGTTCGAGCCCCGCGGGAGGTGGAATTTTTCAATTTTTTGTACGTCTGCAGTTGTAGTCACTACAATGCTTGACAGTTGCGCTTGTCACCATGTCACAACAAGACTAAGGATATCGAACTTCTTTCTTAAGCGTCGATACTGCCTGTGACCAATGTTCGTGTGAGTACGAATATGCATGTCACATCCATCTCTGTCCTAAGCTACTTGGGGAGTCGCCCAAGTACATCTGCGGCAATAAACCTGCCGTGTGCCACAGCGTATACATCAAAAGAATGTGAGCCAGATTGGGCAACGACCCAAATGTGGTTGTACGTTTACCGCGAATTGAATTGGCACGGGAGAATCTTCACAACATTTGATGCGCTGCACAATGTAGTGAAACCGAAGATGTGCTGAACTATAGATTCATACGGAGGCCAATCGCATATGCTCTTGATCTCTACGGACATTTATTTGGTTTTGGTCACCAAACACTCGAGAACCCCGCAAAAGCCGTTCACAGACAGTTCATGAGCCGAACGTCGAAGTAGAGCAGTTGACGACTCTACAGAATCAGATGATTGCAATGGAAGAACTTGAATATTGCAGAGACAAACCCCCAATTCGATACTATCCTTGATCAGGAGTTTCTACGACTGCCAACGAAAGCAGAGTGTCACCTCGTTCATTTCTTGGTGTTTTAAAAAAGACTAATAGAGCCGTGCCCTTTTCTGTATGCTTCTGCAAAAGCATGAGACAAACACAAGGTTTTAATCGCAGTTCTGTACTATTTTAGTAACTGTTAATTCCGACCCGTTCGATGTCTGAGCGTAAGGCCATCATCATCACGAAATTTCGAGACATCCAATACTCGTGCACCCTGCGCGCACCCCTCTCCATCACAAAAACCTAATCTGAATCGCCTTCCAACATCCGACGTCTCCGCTCTTTTTCCTTCTTTCGCTTCTTTTCCTTCAGGAACTCCTGTCGATCTTCCTTTGCCGCCCACCAGCTGCTTTCTTCCTCCTCCCGTTCCAACACGTCAATCCCGAAACAATCCTCATCGTCGTCATCATCGTCATCACCTCCATCATCGCTCCATTCCTCGCTATTATATCCACGCTCATATCTTTCTTCCACACGCCCTCCATACCCCGCCCTCTTGCATCGATTAACGGGCTCAGCTGTCCTACCCCCAACCTTCCGCGCTGGCCTCTCCAACTCTGCCATCCGCGACTTTTTCCGCGGCACCTCTGTGTCTGTCCCTCTCAGCCGCTTCGGACTCATCCCGTTCATCCCGCCACGTGGCTTCATGGGCAGTGCACCCGTCGCTGCCATCACGCGCTCCCGCAATGCCCGCGATCGCTCCGCAATATCATCCTTACTTGGCTTCCCACGTGCCCCCTTCCACACCTCCAAACCCTTTCCCCCCACCCCTGACACGGACATGCCAGTGCGCCCGCCGGACCCTCCACTCATGGTTGGCGAGCGTGGTCGCGAGTTGGGGGCGGCCACAACGACCCAGTCATTTTCGGCCATTCTGCGCCGCCACTCATGCTTATCCTTGGGCTTAAGCCCGCGGCGCTGCATCTCGGCCATGCGCTCGCGCGTCTTCTCCGCGTCCTTCATGAGCTTTGCAGCCAGTTCCTTGCGCTCGGCATGGATCCTCTGCGCCTCACGCGACGCTTTTGCAGACTCCTCCTGCGTGCTCTTGATATGCTTCAACTCGACCCCCTCTGAAAACTCATCCCCAAACATGTCCGAATAATCGGACGTGTGCGGGACATGAATCGCCTTCTTCTTATTCCTTCGCACAACAAACTCCATGCCCGGCAGCGGCTTTGGCGGCCCTGTAGGCTTTGGACGCGGTTTGCCCCCCCCCCCCCCATTCTTTTGAGGTGGTGTGCGTCGTATGGTTTGCTTGGATTCGCCTGGACGCGGGGGGGCGCTGGAAGGACGGCGTTTGGCAATAGGGCGGCGGCGGATGCGAGTATTGCGGTCAATGAGCTTGTCTGCCTCGCCTCGCATGCGGCGCTTCTCCTCGACAACCTTTTCCGCGGCAGCTGCAGCCCGCGCGACGCGCTCGGACTCGGCGCGGCGTCTCTCCGCCTCCTGCGCGGCCTTCTGACCTTGCGAGACGCGATTGAGGAGACCGAGCGCAAAGTCCATGGCGGCTGAGGAGGGCGGGCCGTGAAAGAGCCGTAGTGGGGGGGCGCGGGAGGCCACAAGGTGGAGGGGGAGCAGGATGGCAGCGGGGGGTGCGGGTGAAAGAGGAGGTGCAAGAGGAGGAGGAAGAGGAGGAGAAGGGGTGTGTGTGTGAAGGGGAGGAAGGTTGACGGGTGTGAGGGAAAGGATACGGGTGTGAAATATTTCGGTGTATGGCAAAAGTGTAGTGTGAAATATTCTATGTGGTTGAGAGTGTTGACAGGTTGAACGTTAGGATTGCGGCGGTTGCTGGTGGGGCAAAGTTGTTGTCCCAGTGGGATTTCATGCACTCTGTTTTTTCGTGTTTTCTGTTTTCTGTTTCCTGTACACGTAGACAAACCGGTATTGGTGGATTCGTTGGGATCGAGATTTGCGACGGATGAGACGCCCTCTGTGTTGTCGTTGTCACAATAACATATATTGTATTTACATGTCATTTGAAATTGCAGCCAGACTGCCTCATACTGTATGCCGCACAGGCCTTTTTTCGTCTGCCACCTTGTTCAATTCAATTGAACATGTGGTTTGTCGACACGACAGCTGCGCCAGTAGAGAGATGATGCCAGAGGCCATGCCCGACGAAATAAGTCTCTCGACGAACGGGAACGGTGAGATGGGCACACAAAAAAACTAAAACGGACGAGCAACCCCGACCCTTCCACAACTTTAAATACGGGTTTCCAACTGGGAAACCTGAAAACTGACGAGGACTCTTATTCTATAAAAACAAATTGGTATTCAATTTCATGTTGTATGGTTCGGAATGAACAAAATCCCAACGACGTTTGCAATTTCCTTGTACTGCAATTTCCACTTGATCGTGCCCTCCAAAACTCACATTTGTGTTCGTTGGTAATTGTCACCACAGTGCGCAGCAATGCGTGCACACTTCACCCCCCCCTGCACCACACCCCCACGGCCCACACTTTTGTGCTCTCCTGGGCCTCCACTTGCTCGTCTGCCAAGTGGGCCCCTTGCATCCATCCCCCTCGTCCCCCACCAATGGGCGCACTGCACTGCACTGCACCACACTCCACGCCTTGTTCTTAGAATTGCTAGCATCGGTGTGACGCACGTGTGAGGGGCCTCAGGGGACACACACACACACACTCGCTATGGGGTCGTCATGCGCCAGTCATTCGGCGCCACTGACACTGTGCCTGCGGCAATACGTTTGGGAGGTTGTGATGCCGGATCGCCTGAGAGGAGGGCAACCCACAAGGGGGGAGCGCAGCCCCGACAAGTGTGCGGGAGCCCTTTCCGGCGTACTGTACATTAAATTGTTTTGAGTAGCGTCAGGCGTGTGTATGTTGGCAGCAGAGTGCATTCTAAGACTTTGTGGTGGCTGGCCGTCGTTTTCCCGTTACCATCCATTGTGCAGATAGATATCTAAGCAGCAGCCACTCTATCGGGTTTCCTTTGACATCAGCGTGTGTCCGGTTGGGTGTGCGTACAAAGGGCATCGCAACATTGGTGGAATCATCTGCACGTGTTGAAGAGAGCGTTTTGCTTGGGTGTGTGTGTGTGTGTGTGTGTGTGTGCACGTGGTGACAGACAAGGAGGCAATCTATTCTGGTCTGTGTGTGGAAGTTCCTTGATTCGGCGGCTATTACCGTGTTTTACTTCTTTTATACGGTGCATTGGAAGCAGAGGCAAGACAGAGGCAACCACAATCAACCAGAGCGCAAGTGACGAGGACCGCCGGCATGCAGAGCTCCACAGCCAATGGCACGGCCATGGCAGGCGTGTCGTCAAAGAGCTTGCAAGACTTTAAGGGTGTCACCGACAAGTCGGCCGCCCAGGTTGTCGAGGAAAAGTTACGCGCCATGAATGACGCCTCCTTGGACGAACTGAACAAGCTTACCGACTCGGAGCTCAGTGGCTTTACAGAGCTCTACTCGCGTTACATGGTGGGCCGCTCCACGAAAAAGGAGATTTCCTGGGACTTGATTGAGCAGCCGAGTGAAAACATGCTTCAGCGCTATGATACGCTTGCAGCCCCTGCAGAGGGGGAGACCACCAGTTTATTGAGCAAGCTGGCTGTGCTCAAGTTGAATGGAGGGTTGGGCACTTCCATGGGCTGCAAAGGCCCGAAAAGTGTCATTGAGGTGCGGGGGGATACTACATTTTTGGATTTGATTGTGCAGCAGATTGAGCATTTGAACAAGGCTCATGCGGGCGCCAATGTGCCGTTGCTTTTGATGAACTCGTTCAACACGGACGCAGAGACGGCAAAGATTATCCAAAAGTACCAGGATACAAATGTTACCATCACTACATTCCAGCAATCTCGCTATCCGCGCATCATCAAGGAGTCGCTTGAACCGATGCCGGTCACCCACGAGGGGTATGAGCACTCGGACTGGTATCCACCGGGTCATGGTGATTTCTTCCAATCCATCTATGCGTCAGGACTGGTCGATACTTTGCTTGCGCAGGGAAAGGAGTACATATTTGTGTCTAATGTTGACAATCTTGGGGCTACTGTCGATCTCGACATTTTGAAAAATATTATCGATCGCCAAGTCGAGTATTGCATGGAGCTCACGGACAAAACGCGTGCTGATATCAAGGGTGGTACCATCATTTCCTACGACGGAAAAGTTTCGCTGCTCGAGGTGGCTCAGGTCCCGGCCAAGTACATCGAAGACTTCAAGTCGGTCACCAAGTTCAAGGTGTTTAATACCAACAACATCTGGGTCTCGCTCCGCGCCATTAAGCGCGTCATGCAGGCGAATGAGCTCAAGCTGGACATTATTGTGAACAACAAGGAAGTTGCTGGGCAAAAAGTGATTCAACTTGAGACAGCAATTGGCGCCGCTATTGGATACTTTAACAATGCGTGTGGAGTCAACGTGCCGAGAAGCCGCTTCCTCCCAGTGAAAGCTACCTCCGATTTGATGCTGATCCAAAGCAACATGTATACCTTGAAATCAGGCTCTTTGGTGATGAATCCGTCGCGTCAATTTGCCACAACACCAGTCATCAAGCTGGGCACCGAGTTTAAAAAGGTAGGGCAGTATTTGGAGCGCTTCGGAAGTATCCCGGATGTTCTCGAACTCGACCACTTGACTGTCTCAGGAGACGTATCATTTGGGGCAAACACCTCATTGAAGGGAACAGTCATTGTGGTTGCAAATCCCGGCAACAAAATCATGATCCCAGCAGGGTCTTGTATCGAAAACAAAGTTGTCGTGGGATCCCTGCATGTGATCCCCCATTAGGTTGTGTGTAGTCTTGCAATATTTTGGTTATGAGAGCGTTTTTAGGCTAGTGCACACATTGGCCGTCGCTTCTCGTCTGTAAACAACGATGGCGGGTTCTGGTGCTCCTTTTTCGTCGACGGAGGCAAGCAGCTTCATTTGATGCAATATAACATTCATCGCCTCTTTTCGCGGTCACTTTTAGGAGGCCAGTGCTTCCTAGACACAATGATTCCACTAATAAAAGGAGGCGGCTAGTTGCCTCATACAGTTGCTCCCAACTGGTCACTCTATTGTTTTAAACCGCCTGAAGTCACAGAGTTTTTTTTCTTCCCAGTAGAGAATTTGCTCTCCACCGGACTGTACTTCAAGTTTTACAGGGCAACATTCATGAGCTTTGAGGCTAATTTGCTCAATCCTCTCAAACTTCGGACAGTTCTCCACAATCACTCTTGCTCATATTCACTACAGGAATGAAAGATATGCCCGTGGAGCCCCCTCTTTCGCTGCTTTGCCCGGCCGCAAAAACTTGCATTAGGCTGCCTCGGCGTACGGTGACCTTTTCCACAGGTATGCTGTCAGTGAAGACAAGTTCGAGACAAACTTTCGAATTATCATGTAGCTCATTTCCGTCTCTGCACTGTTCTTCATATCCATGGAGATAAAAGCTCTACTTCCTGAGTAATGTCTTCGTCCTCACCAACCCTGGCAGGGATGGGCTGAGCCATACTCAACAAGAATGCCCTTGCCTCGACCATCGTCGAAACAGTGTCGAGATCGAGAGTGTCGGAGCTTAAAAATTGTGCAATCCATTTTGGCAGCTTGTTTCGCAATTTTGCTTTTGCGAACCGTCTGTCCGCAAAAATAACAATTCCATAGTCGTTCTTGTTTCTGATGACGCGACCGGCACACTGCGCAGCTTGTCGCATCGCCTACTTTGTCAAATCTCGAGTATAAACACAAGCGAAAGAATAAGTTAGAACCACGGTAGTCAGTATATCGGTTCCATAAATGCACCGGGCAAGGACTGAAATCCATCAAGGGATGATCACCCGCCCTGGAATAAGGTAGAATTTTGGCTCGGCATAAGCCGAAAACCAGCAAAACAGAACATACGTCAAACACAAGGAAATCGTCTTCTTCGATGAGTAGATGTTCCGCCAGAAATTGGAGTCTAGCTTTCAGTACCCGAGACTCCGTGTACTGAAAAGGCACCCCAAACAGGATGACTGCACGTCCGTATTGGCCATCAAAATCGATACCTTCAGCGGCACGACCCCTGGCCACGCTCAGCAGAATGGCTCCCCGCCCACTGTCACATGCAACCCGGTAATTTTGGATTGCAAGAGAAGCCTCGATTGGGTCCTGCGTTTCGACGAAAACAAGCTTCAGCTTGCGAAGATCGCTCAGAATTTCAGATCCTTCGGTCCACACCCTCACTACCTGTTGCATGAAAACGTAGCTCACAAAGAAGACAACGATACCGTCTGGTACAGACCCGGCCAGTGAAACAAGTGCATGGCCGTAATTTCTCGGAATGCCCGATCCTTGCCTGTCATTGTATTTGGAACTCAACGCAGCTTGATCAGACCCTCTAGTCATCACTAGTGGACAAACACACCTCCTGTCCATTGACATGTTGAAGCTGGCAGACACAACCACCTGAAAGTTGAGCATCTTCGGGTATGTGTCCAGTGGACTCAATGTTCCAGAAGTGATGACCACTGTTCTAAACTTTTCCATAATCCAGCGTATCGCCAGAGACGCATCCAAACATGCTAAACGCAGAATAGGTTCGTACTCGCCAGTAAAGTCATTGTATGGTTCTGTGATAACTGCCATACCCTCGTTTTCGTAAGTTCCGAGCAAGGTCACAAAGTCCCCAAGCAACAAAAGAGGACGAAATTCGGCCCAGCTCGTCACTTGGATAGTGATCATCAACGATATCAGCCGGTCGTATGTTGCCTGGAAAACTCTCCGATCTTGCACTGCGCAAGCATTCGCCATTTGCTGAAGGAATGGCCTTGGGTTCTCCTGAGATACCACCTCTGTCTCTGCTCGGCTTCGCAAAAATGTGACAAGGCGGTTGAGAAAGTCAACGAAAGCCTCGGCTTTTCGAATGGAATCTGGTACAGCTTCCTTCAAAATGTCTGTAGGAAGGACTGGGGCCATCGGAATCTCTTCACCTCCCACAAACAAATGCCCATCCTCAACCCGTGCAGTAGCATGATCCGCATTTGCTTGTGCAAGAGGCAGTCCGGCCACGATACGTGAGTACTCCGCTGCCAGCCTCTCGGATGCCCTGCGCTTAGCGCTCGTTATTGCTGAGCGGAGTTGCGTGACATTCTGTGAAGCCCCGCGCAAAACTGGCTCCTCCAAGTCTACGCTGAGAGCTTCGATACAAACGTTGTCAATATTATGGGCTTCATCTGGCGTATATATATAGTGATATCCATTTTAGAAAAAAGAGTACAAAGAGCAGAGAGATAGGTGAGCTAAACTTCATTTGCAGTGGTATGTTTTGTATGAAGGACGCAGCAAGGTCGCGGAATCCAAAGCTTACCGAATACGATTATACTTTCTGGCGGGAGCTCTGTTGAAACCACGCCCGCGACCTTGGGATCGAGAAGATAATGATAAGAATACACGACAATATTGGCTAAGGTTACAGAATGTCTAGCCAGAAAGTAAGGACACCAGTGACGCCGCCGCCCATACTCTTTAAGGTCCGACAAGTTATACACGCCCGGCCGCAAAATCGCGTCCGCCCCCTCCGCATCGTAATTTTCAAAGTACTGACAATGCGGCGGCATCCACCCCTCACCCCCCTCCCTACTCTCCTGCACAGCCTCGCGCACCCATGACGCTGTCAACGCGCGGCACCCACTATCCACCGCCCCCCCCTCCATCCGACTCACCGAGTCATGAATGCAGAGGTGCCTGCGCGACGCCAGCCCCACTGTGACAAGATCATTGGGCGTGCCCAATTCGCGCTCACGACTGTCCACGAGGATTTTCATCTCGTCCATGACCTTTTGCATTTCCTCCACCGTTCGCGTGCAGTAGACAAACTTTCGCACGCTCTTGTCCACAACACGCGTAGACAGAAAGGCAGTGATGAGAGAGAGAAGTGTGATGGTCTTACCTGTGCCACTGGGCATTTCCAGAAGCGCGTGGCCACCGTACTCGAGCGCGCGCTTGAGCTCCCTCATGTAGCTGAGCTGCTCGGGGTACAGAGAGGCGTAGGGGAAAACCACCTGCAAGCCATCAATGTCGACGAGTACCATGACGCTCGCGTGTGCAATCCGGACTTCTGCACCATGGAGCACACCCTGCAACAGAATCAGATGCTCAACTCAACGCCCGCACACGACTATTTCCTCGCTCTTCTAGCCGGTTTGGAATCATGTCGGCAATGATGGCCTGCCTGACACCATCTGAGCGACGATTTTTTTGAGAGAAAAACAGGATGACTCCTGCACTCCACGAGCTTGCATGCATCCTATGTACCTGCAGCATTGACAACTTCTCCTTGCCCACACCGCAAGAAAGGGATGCTGTTGAGAGTATAACAACATGTCGCTGGTGCTGTTACTAAGGTCAACAGTATTTGTACCTACTTTGTTTCCCCCATCCTCATATTTCTTCGAAAGAGAATGAATGTCCCCATCGCTCGTGACTCGCTTCACAAAGTTAGGCTCCTCCTACTCGCATCAACTTCTCCTGCTCGCCCGGGGGGGGGGGGGGGGGGGGGGGGGGGGGGGGGGGGGGGGGGGG
>JAUKWC010071383.1:0-33604 GCA_032356245.1 Endocladia muricata
TTTTCAGGAAGTCGGCGTGCATGCAAATAACTGCCGTACTACACGAACTCCACATTTTGGAATGCCCCAGAAGTCAGTATTCCATGTCATTCCGAAGTGTGCAGTCCGGGTGGACAATTTACTATGCTACTGCACCCGGTGGACGTCCGCATCCATTTCCAGAAACACAGACGAAGCAGTTGCGTCTTAGGATTCTTTCAATGAGCCCACTTGAACACAAGACCGCATGCGGTGGCATTATCTAAAGGGGCATTCCATAGCAACACAACGAAACCGAGGAAGTCTGATGACGCTGATAGGACTGCTGCGGGCTATAGAATCATTTTCAATCTTGCTAAAAATGTGTAAGTGACAACAACGATGTCAACGAGGATAGCTGAAAACCATCAAATCCAGATTTTACTTCTCAGCTTACCTAAGAGTTCCAAATATTACGCCTCAATTCCCTCACACTCGAAATCATGGCCCTCCTGGACTTGCTGTGCTCAGAAATCCCTGCCAGTTTCGGGATGACAAATATTCTTCTCGGCAGTTATTTCCGAAACACCCTAAATATGCGACTTTTGATTTCTTTTGCGTTCCTTCAAAAAGAAAAGCGAGAGTGGTGAGCCGCATTAGATGACCTCATACCTGGAGATAGACTTCTGCAGTTTGAAGGGGTTGGATGGACCCCGCAAACACTGTCAAAGTCTACGTTCTCATTCCAGACCTCAGCTGCACACCTACTGCGAGCCTGTGAGGCTGAGTTCACACCATCATCCATACTCACATCTGCCAATTGAAGAAGAAACTGTTTGGAGTCAACATCCTGCTACTTCGGCATCCCGACTATACTCTGCCAGAGTCGACGATGCGGATAGCCAATAGAGGGGTGTTGACCGTCATCGCCCCATCGTTAACCTCGAACTTCTTTTCCAACCCGAGCTCATCCTGACCTGAGTGATCGTGCCTGCCAACCAGTGAGTGAGCTCTGTAGTGGTTCTTGCTTAATTTTCAAATAGCTATTGTAATACTCTCAGGGTGAGGGTTTCTGTTACAGGATCTCCACCTCTCACTGTATATGGTATTACCAGCCGAGGTTGTCGCGGTAAAGCTGATAAAGTAGCATCTATCCCGGTCCGCACATGTGACGGCAGTGGGGTAGGGATTAGTGGTGACGTTCTTGACGTGGGAGGCCTTGTCGACTATTTTCAGCCCTGGTAAGTAGTCAGCACGGTATATCTTTCTGGCCGTCTTAGCATCACTGGTACACTCCAGACCAGTCTCGAAAAGTACCTTGGCAGTCTCGACCGATGCAAAGTACAAGTCAGCCAAGATCACTCTGTCCATCTGAGACCATGGTTCAGCCAGTCCGGGAAGTACGGATGTCCCATCGTTGTGGATCCTCTCGAGGTGCTGGAGCACATTGTCATTGGGTGATGATGTCAGATCGAGACGAGTCATGATACCACTGACATCTTGACAATCTGACTTCAGCTCACACACACTTTCTGGCACTCTGTGGGATGACGTACAGCGCGGTATGCGGATAGAAATTCAGCTTTCCGGAGCGCAGACCACCCCAACATACCCTCAGCGACGCATACGTGGTGAGGGAGCTAGCAATTTGCGGCCTAATGATCACTAACTGCATCAACGGCACCTTTGACAAGTTCATATCACTCGTCCGTAGTCTCAGAGCTGCTTCCGACTCGTAAACATGCAATGGAGGTGTGGACCTGCTCCAATCGGTTACGAGGCATCATGTACCTACAACGGGCAGATACTAGATGCTTGCTGGTCGTAATAGCGCTCCAAAATGTTTGCTGGCCGCCGAAATGGCATCTTGTAGTCAGAATTGGAACCGTGACGAAATGTAAAATATCATGTTTGCTTGTTTTCTCTAAATGCTTTTTTCAGGCCCCCAATTGCCCATGCGACCATGCAGTTCAGATGCAGTCGCAGGAATATCTCCATGGAGTAATTTAATGTGTTCATTGATGTAGGATAGCAGCTCTCAGATACAATACCATCAATTTGACCAATAGCCTTCCAATTACTCGTGCAAATGAGGCTACTCATTTCTAATGTGACTTTGGGACGAATCTCTACTGTATTAATAGCCTCAGCCACAAGAGTAGGTGCGTCTTAGCTCTTGATCCTCGTAAAATCGTGATTTTCGCCATCTTTCGGTGTATCGAGGTCGATGTTAACAACCGATTCGGAACTGCTCAATAGATTTTCCAACTGGCCAGAACTCTGAGGAGCAATCGGGGTTCCTGTTTCAGCGGCGTTTTCCAGCCTCTCTCCTGATTTAATGTTTGTCAGCCATAGTGGTATGACCATGCCACCATCGGCAAGCTCCCAGCTGACATACACATCAGTGACATTTGTGCCGTTGACATTGGATTAACTGACATCTCTGACGGTCCCAGACACTTTCTTAAACTTCCAGGTGGCACAACACACCCACCGACAATTGGAATCGGAGGTTTCAAAGGCGAGCGCAAGTATCAACTTGCGATCCAACAATGCGACTGGGGTCGGTATAAGGAGACATGGTTTTCGAAAGTTGAGGACTCTCTAGAAAATTCAGTGGAATTCTCCCTTCTTCTGTCGAAGAAGTTGTACAGCACTAGCCTGTCGAAACTGTCAATACTACAGGTCGTCACTTGGGCAAAAAGGATAAGTTAAAACCAATTTCTAACGATTGAATATTTCAACATGAAAGTTGGTTGCATATGATGCCAGATGTGCAATAGACTTTCCCGTAGTATCTATTTAACATTGGGCTTTGCCTCATGTGATGTCAAGCTTGGCATCATATAGAGCGATTGACCATCGGGAAAATATGCAGGTCATATAATACGTATGAGTCCCGTACTTCTTGTACGTGTACTATACTTCACCCCCCTCTATGACATCAAGAGGGAAGGTCACAAACTCCATTACAATCAAACTTTAACTACGCACAAATTCCGCTGATTTTCCTACAGCTCCACTCCATCTAGATAGGGTACTACAGAGCTTCAAGCAGATACCAGCAATAGCGAAGGTGAATGCCTCCTTGACCTTATAATATCTCGGCGAAATTTGACCTGTTCTGAGGCCAAATGGCCAGTGTCTACTGTAGCATCCGTCTCATGTGAGGCGGAAATACATGCAACTTCTTCTTGCAGTTCCAAAATATCCCTAGGCCCTCAGATTGCACAGTTCTATTCGTTTCCCCGAGTAGAAGCCTGGCGTAGTCAAAGTCTGGAAGAATGTCGGTAGTCCAACTAACATTAATCATCTCAGCAATATACTGCGTTTTCGAAATAGCCCCTTTTCGGACATCGAGCGAAATCCTGCCTCGAATTTCCTTGTAATTACGCCCCGAACATACCTCAACCTCTATCTCCTTGGTCCTTCGAAAGCAGTTCGGGAGCTCTACAAAAGTTTATAATGCAGCTATGGTTGGGGAACGACACTACGAAGGGACCGTTTCCTGAAAAAGGACAAGAGAAGTCCAGCAATGTTCAAAAAAGGACGTGAAAATATTTAATAAACTACCTTTTCATCGTAAATAGAAACAACCTGGCTTTATACATGGCAGGTGCTCGGTAGAATTGGCACTGTGCACACTTTAGTATGAATGTCTGCAGTTGCGTCCACCCTACTGCTTTCGGAGAATCAGAATTCAACACACCTCAAATCATTTGCAGCTTGCAGTACTTTACAATCCCCGAGGAGAAAACCAAGGATGCCATTAACATAAATGAGAAATTGGGTCTTTATTTGAAATCAGACAACTTTCGTTTTGAGGGTTCGAACGATGTTTCCCGCCAAACGGTTCGGGTTTGTTCGACACCCGAACCTTTTTGATTACAGCATGGTCATCGTTTCCCCGAAACGATGTTTCCCGCGAGACCCGCCCCGCGTAGTTTTCGTCTTAACGCCAAAGAGGTAACTTCTGCGTAGCGAGTTACTTCACGTGCCGTTCTTGCAATGCGACCTTTTCGTATCGGCTGTCACACAACCCTTGCTTAAATGCCACTGCGCCACGACGATGCGGAGAGTGAGGACGGCGATTTTGATATCGATGCCGCTACTTCCCGAGCGAGAGTGCTTCGTGAGGGCACAAACAGGGTACAACAACCCGGTCCTCGCTCCCCTAGACCCAGCCTGCCTGCTCCAACCGGCACCACCTGGAATTCATCATTGGGTTGGTCTGTCTACTTTCCAAATGAATGTGAAACTGATGAAGCCTGTATTGGTCGCGCAAAGGCCGTGCGGACCCTCCTGAATTTCTTTATGACCGAGGAAGGGCAGAGACTCTTAACCGCGATTCCGTGCAATTCGTTTGCACTCCCTCTAGATTATCAGCAGCTTTCACATCGGTCCTCAGCTTCGGTCATGCGAGGCATTGCATCTGCCATTGAGCGTTCGCCTGATGATTCTCTGTCGTCAATCGGTTTGGCTGCTTGCAGAGCTGTGGAGCAGTTATCATTGAAATCAAGCGCCGCCAACTTTACAGGTGCATTAAAATTGACTGTATCGAGGGAGAACAAGCTGCGTCCGCGCATCTTCAATTTTTCGCCGCTCACGTCTATGAGATCAATGCGAGGGAACTCTGTGGGGAAATTTGTGGCCATCAAAGGCACTGTCGTCAGAGTTTCTAATATTCGCCAGCAGCTTGTGTCCATGGAATTCGAGTGTGGCCGGTGCGGTGAAAGGCAATTTCGTTCTTTCAAAGACTACAAGTATAGCATCCCTTCAAATTGTCCGACAGAGAAATGCCGCTCTCGATCGTTTGTTCCGTTGAGGGACACCGCGGAAACTGTCGACTGGCAGAAAATTCGTGTGCAAGAGCTGCAAGATAAAAATGATGACACGTCTTTACGTGAAGAAGGACGAATGCCGCGTACCATAGATGCAGAGATTTTCGCAGACCTTATCGATACATGCATTCCTGGTGATATTGTTACTGTCTGCGGCATCCTGCGTGTTCTCACTATTGAAGGTGGCAATGGAAACCGAAATGCCAAATGCCTTTATTACATGTATCTAGAAGCCAATTCTACAAGCACAAGCAGAAATCGGAATTCGTCTGCTCTGGCTGGTTCTGCCCTCATTGGCAGACACATTGAGGAATCTGAAACTCTTGCGGTTCACAGAGTCATTCGTGAAGTTGTGAGAGAGAGCGATCCGTTTGGCTTCTTAATCCACTCTGCTGTGCCCTCTATCTATGGACACGAGATCGTGAAAGCCGGAATGCTACTATCACTTTTTGGTGGTGCTCCAAAGGACAGAATAGGCCCCTCTTCTAGCTCTGAGCCCGTCTCCATCCGACGAGATATTCATTGTCTCATTGTCGGTGATCCTGGTTTAGGAAAGTCTCAGATGCTTAAAGGTCTGGCTAATATAGCTCCTCGAGGCGTATATGTCTGCGGAAACACAACGAGCACTGCTGGGTTGACTGTGACTGTTGTTCGAGAGGCATCTGGAGACTTCGCCCTCGAGGCCGGGGCTTTAGTTCTCGGAGACAGGGGTATATGCTGTATTGATGAATTTGACAAAATGGGAGCCGAACATGGGGCACTTTTGGAGGCAATGGAACAACAGAGCGTGAGTGTTGCCAAAGCAGGGTTACTTTGCAACCTAAGCGCTCGCACTACTGTAATTGCTGCTGCAAATCCAGTAGGTGGGCACTACGATCGATCTCGGACAGTATGCGAGAATTTGAAGATAGCCTTACCCTTGCTGTCACGGTTTGACCTTGTATTTATTCTTATGGACAAAGCCGACAATGCCCGGGACCGATTCATATCGGAACATGTGATGAAAATGTTCGGGATGCGATCATCAGGGCGTACAAACGGCCGCATGTGGCGAAAGGAACACGCCACGACTCAACCGAATGTTGCTGATGAGAACCATTCTCCATTGCAAGATAGAACCCCAGTTCTCACGGTTCCACCACACAACAGCGCAATTGATGCATCTAGTACAGCCTCAAAGTCTTTGAAAGGCCGTCTTCAAGCGATTCGCATTCGGGATCCTTTACCGCCACGATTGTTTCGTCAGTACGTATCCTATGCCCGTGCACATGTCAAACCCGAACTGTCAGAAGAGGCTAAATCCGAGTTGCAAACATTCTACTTGCAGCTCCGGAAAAATGCACACGAGCATGCCATCGATACAACGCCTATCACTACACGCCAACTGGAGAGTTTAGTCAGACTGAGTGAAGCACGAGCACGAGCGGTCATGCGAACTACAGTCACTAGACAGGATGCACGGGATGTGATTGAGATCATGAGAGAGTCTATGATAGAAACTTTGACGGATGAGAGCGGTACACTCGACTTGGGTCGAGCATCCGGCATGAGTCGAAGCAGTGATGCCCGTCATTTCGTCGCGGCTTTGCATGCTGAAGCAAAAAGAACGCGTTGCGCTCTGTTCGACCGCAAAAAACTACGAGAAGTAGCAGAAAACATCGGGGTAGTAGGAGAACGGTTTGAGACTATGGTAGAAACTGTCAACTACCAGGGCTACTTAGTGAAGAAAGGGGTGCGCAAGTGGGAATTGCAGGGCTCTTCGTTCGAAAATGTCATGACGGAGGGGAGTTTTCGACGAGGGAACAGAACACAAGGGCATGCAGGCACTGGTGCAACACCAAGTCTAACGTCAGGGCTGAGCCAGCATTCGCTAGCACGACGGAGGCACGCAGCGCAAAAACGCGAAGGAGGAAGCGATTTTTCCAGCAGTGATGAATTTGGTTAGCTTTATTACTTGCCCTGTCTCCACAACTCTGTCTAGCCATCTCTATCGCTGGATGTGTTTAACACAAGCCGCAGTCGTCGGTATTGGTATACATGTACTGAATATCTTATTAGCGAAACACGGTGTCGTTATATCATCCGCATTTGCCCCGGCTTGCCAGCTGCTTATGATCTGAGGTTGCCAGAGTTCCATTTAAAGTGGAGTGTGCGCTGGTTTGATATATACCAGGCCGAATGCCAAATGCTCTTACGCCGTTGAAATGCGGAGCCTTGATAGACGAATGCGACTACTTTCGGTTTCGTATTTCTCAGATGACCGTTCCCGAAAGCTTTCGTAACGCAAGCACTGATTCCAATACGATTCTTCGCTTTATCAGGCCTGATGAGTTTCCGACTGCCATGTTCATAATACTCTTACTGAGAAGTGGCTGCCAATTCGGTTATCTCTGACAAGACCTGTGTACTCATTGATTCGTGACGAATGCAAGGCGTATCCTTACATGTTGGAAGCATATGTAGTAGGGACTTAAGAGACAGGCCGTGCCGTAGATGTAACGGCAGGCTTGATTAGACTCCGCACGAGGTGCGAGGTCTCCAAAATCCCGGCTGTTTCCATTGATTGGCTTTTTTTTTTTGGCATCACACCTCGGGATAATTATCCCACACATTACTCGCTCCTGACTGGACCACATCTCATTTCATCTCGCACGTCACCACTCCCGTCTCTCGCTCAGCGTCGTGCTGTCCTACTGTAGCTCCAATCAAACGACCCGTTTAGAGCGATTTTAGTCTTGAAGCACTACAGACGGTGCCGTTTGCAACAATGTCAAGACTCGTTTTCGGTGACTGCCCCATCCTGCTCGTTCTCATTTGGCCAAGGCCTGGTCGGTATCCCAGAATCCCACATATGAAGTACTTGGCACTTTGCGTCTGTGGCGTAGTGGCAGTCAGTCTATCATGAGCCAGATAACATTGTGTCTAAAATCGCAGATGTACACTTGCTTCAACGCGTGTTTTTAGTTGCATCCTCTGGTGCACTGTGTTATGAACAAGGTCTAAGACCCCGCAACTCCCTTATGCCTGCGCTTAGCTTGTGGAAGAAGTCAACGAAATTCTCCTATCCCTGCCAGACTCAGTCAATTCTAATTTGTCCTGGACGGCGAGTCGCCTCCGGTACACCTTCGCCAGACAGTCATTGATATGGGGAGTCCCCGCCGTCCAGCCCGAATGACCGAGAACCATTCTGAGCCTGCGCTCATTGAAATTCCAGCGCAAGAGTTTGCCAATCTCTCTGATTCCGCCACCTCTAGCAGCCCTCCACCTGCGCGTCTCTGCACTTTCCCCCGTCCAGTGTCTCGTCCATGGCACCGCAAACAAGACGAAGCTGCTGCTGCCCGCTCCGCATCTTTGGAAATTCTCCGCGAGCGATGTAGACACCATGTCAATCATGTCGTTTCAGTCGCACGCGTTGTGAAGGCCGAACGCCGTGCTGTGTCTGCTGCCCGTCACGCCCAGCTCTCCACCGCCCTTGCGGATGCTGACGCTCGTCGCGAGAAGATGCTTGCCTCGCGTGCCGCAGAGGCTGCGAGTGCACGCGCCCGTCGCGCACGCGTGTCAAGAGAATGTGAGGACGCGCGCAGGCGCGCCGACGCGAGTGCTGCAGAACAGGCAAGAGAAGAGGCGGGGAGGCGTAGAGGACGATTGTTGTCTGCTAGAAAGGATAGGGCCTCGCGATTTTCTCCAACAAGAAGGCTCACCTCGCCCCCTCTGTTGAGCTTCAGTCCCGACCGACAACATGGAAACTGCAGGCACTCAACTTCTTCCATATCAATGGGCCCACGGGAGAATTCATGCACATTGAAGTCGGTGGATAGTGCGAATTCGAGCAACATTAATTTTGGGACTACCGGGAGTTTGCCTAGTTCTGTAGCAGATGATCGGCCTTCCTCTAGAATACAATCAGTGGAAGAAATGGATCTGAATGCCTCTTGTGAGGTCGGTGAAGTTAGAGGCAACCAGCTCCGAGCTGCAAGAAAGATAGCGGGGTTTTACTTGCTTCGGAAGGCTCGTCTCGCTATGACTGCGGCAGGCGTGCTCGGTGAAGTGGTATCTACATACTCATTTTCTGAGACAACAGAACATCTGAAGGACGAAGGGCCGCAACTTGCAGTAGACCTTGTATTTCGCGCACTTGGTATGCGCCGGAGGGATCGCAGTGCTGCATCAAAAAAGAAAGCAAGGCAGCAGGGTGAACGTCGTGTGATGCTTTCGAGCTTGTTGTTGGCTCTCCATCCTGAGTTTGTTGTGGACGACTGGATGCATTGGTCGAGAAAAGCAGAGCCCGAGGCGTTGACGGACAAAATGGCGGTGTACTGTGCCCGGCGAATGTTGCTCTGCCTTCATAGTGGAAGCATTTGTTCGGTGGCAGATGCATGGGTGAAGTGGCGCAGAGCTTTCTTTGCTTGGAAGAAGAAGGATTTCGCAAATCTTCTTAAGGGTATGATTGAAGATGCCATTGCAACCGAGGAGATGCGCTTCGCTGTGGTCCGAAGGTATGCTGAGGCAGAAAATCTGGAGGAATTTAAGTCTGCAGTTTTTGCTGAACATGAAGTTTCGAGATTGCATCGGCAGGAGCGTGTAATTTGGGAAGCGCAGATAAACGAGAAACAAGAAAAGATTCGAGATGCCATTATCCAACTTGGCGGTCGTGCGGGAGAGCAGAAGCTCGATTCTGCCCTGGCAGCGGCACGAAGTGTTCGCGATGATCGCATGGTGCACGAGATTATGGTGGATCTTCCAGGACTTCTCAAGCGCATTCGTACATCCCAGGTAATTCCTGAGGTTTCATGGCGACGACTTCATGCGGAGCTTGTCACGATACCACCTCTTCGTGAAGAGCTTGCGACTCGAATAGCAAATATATCGAAACGTTTGAACTCGATGATTCCAGGAGTGTTTACGCTTTCGAGCGATGAAATTCCGGAGACACTATGCGGAAGTTTTGCGATTGGCCTCGTCACTCGAGTGTGCGAATCTTTGAAGAAGTGCCAACCTGCTGCATATGATGATGCACTCCTTGAATGGCTTTACGAAGCAAATGTTAATCTTCGCTCACCCCATATCCCAGTTGTCGACGCTGTAGTCAAGTGCCTAAAAGAATTGACAGCGTTTGTAGACCAAGTTTATTCCGAAGTCTTGACCTTCCGTATTCAAGACTGTGTCCCAATCGTGCGTGAGTTTGGTCTTGCTTGGGAACGATCTCGTTTTCAAGGATACCTGACATCGGGAGTGTTGGATGCTGAACTTCCGAATACGAAACTGCTATTTAAAAAAACGCTGCTTTCGGCAGAGCACCCAACTGCATTCAGGGAAGCCCTTCAGAGCGGTGCACCAAACGCTTGCCGGGGCCTTCTTTCCAGCTCTGTAATTGACCTTGTGATGAAGTCGAGCGCTTGCTCTGCACAAGATGTGCCTGAAGTAATGCATCTGGATGTCAGTAGGATTGTTGGTATGCAGAACGAAGCCCAAAAATGCTCTCTTATCGGGAGTCTCGATAACGTTTCTCGACAATTTTTGCATGCGAAGGGCATTTCTCAAGAAATGGATGACATAGTCACCCTGATCGCAGTTGTTGATAGTGATGACTCGAAACTTGTCCATCTTCAGAACGCCTTCATAGCTATGATTGAACGAAGCTTGAAACGCGCAGATCAGAGTCTGGCGCAGAACGAGCGCGATTTGCTGCGTGGAATGGTGCAGCGAGTTTCCAGGTTAGAGGATAAGACGTTTGCACTAATGCACAGAAGGGTCAAGGTAATACTTACTCGTCTGTGTGAGATATTCGAGAATAGGCTGACTTCTCAAAAGCGTGTAGAAGGGCAAGGAGTCTCTCTATCTCTCAAAAACTTAGGTCTTGGCGCTGTGGAGGAAAATCTCCAAAAACTCGGCCACAAAATTTCAAACCTTGTTGCTCATCTCCTCGCAGTACACGGCGATCTCGTTGGAGGTCTGTCGAAAGCAGTTTTACGTTTGCAGAAGTAATCACTAAGTACATGCTGATGATGTCTAATGAGTTCAACTTTGGTTTTTACGAAAAGGCTTGCTGGCCTCTCCCTCGCCTGGTCACTTGCCGAATTGGCTTGCGGGAAGCCTGTATTGTAATGTACTGTACTGGATAGACGCATTTATCGAGTAAAAATTCTATTCGAGAACATCTCGGAAGGTGCAAGCATGCCAGAACTCTCTCTACAACGGACTTTCTGGTATCATGAGAAAACGATGAGAGCAAGCCATTGGTATCCAATTTCGTCTAGACGTAATTTTGACTGCCCGTACTACACATATCTGCACCGTTTTTCCTCACCACTACTGTCTAAGAGTGTTGGAATACACCAATATGAGAGGGCAGAATTGAAGGTTATTAACGGGGTAAATAGAAGGATATTAAGAGGCGATAAATTGGCAGCGGAATCGCCTTTTAGGAACGTACGTTTGTCCGCTGTGGGTGAGCGCAGAATTGCTTTGCTTTGTTCGATGATACCGGGAGTTCTTTTACGAGTAGTAGAAAGAACCCCTGTCTTTTATATACTTTGTACTACAGTAACTCTCTATACCTCACAGTGTAGTTCGAGATTGACTCTTCAGTATTCCCAAGTAATCTATGTAAACTATATTATCCTAACACTTAACCTGCCTGGTAATGTAGCCTAACAAAGGATGCTTAGTAGGGTGAGTAATTTGGTACGCATATGCGTGATGAACCCTTGTGGAGGGTTCATTTGTGAACCCTGTATTTTGAGGTCAAAGGATTAGGGTTAGGGGGTTCGGGGAATAGGGATTGGGGAAATAGAGGTTTTCTAAAGGATTAGGGGTTCATTTTGCTGGTAATGTAACCAAGAGTGCCAACCAGTACCAGCGAGTATGGCTATAAAAAGGATACTTTGGATGCGACAGGGACCGCCATTGGCCCTTGCACTACCGTACACTCTTGGATTCCGCAGCAGCGTCAGTCCTTCCTGGTCCTTGCTATAGTACAAATCCGCCTAATCTACTGTACTTGTACCAAGGGTACCCCTCGCGGTTACTCCGTGAAGGATTCGCGAGGAGTGCGTCGTGCTACTTAACGTGCGTATTTGAATCTTCTAAGCACCATTATGGCCGTCAAATAACAGTTGGGCACCACATTAGCGACCAACGCGGAAGACAAATTGCATGATCATTTTCATTCCATTCAGCAGTGTGCTACTGAGTGGGCCAATGTTACCTTGCTGGTCTACTGGTCCGGTACTAAGGCAAGTGAGAAGGGCTTTCTGTGAGTAGTTGGAACCGCAGCATACTGCAGGCACATCTCAAGTCGCAAACAGCGAAAGTGCGACAAAATTGTCCGCCTAGGCAACCATGACATTCCTAACCTTACAGTTGTCCTAAAATTGAGTGCACAAGCACGAGATTCTTTCTCACAGGCCATACTTCGGTACATGTCCGGCACAACAATGAGTCACAGGCCGTGCTGGAACTATCGTAATGTTAACTTCATTCCTCAAGTGTACACTTACAAGAGTATTCCTTCACTAATATTGGTCTTAATCATTTGCACTACACTCCTGCGTTTTCAGTATCTGCGTACTTCCGCATAGTATATTCTGCTCGTGAATTGACTTTCTGAGAGCTCATAGTAACATTGGAATTCTTGGACCACTGTAACGAAGAACCCAATTCTGCGCAGTTTGTGTGCAAATCGCCCCGGCATTAGAACGTTGCTGACTTGATTTGACCTGGGCCACTCAGCAGTAGAAAATTGCAACAACTCTTCTTACTGCTAGTCTCGTTCTCAGATGAAAATCCCAAGGAGTTCAGATGAAGAAAGAAAAAATCAGGATCCACGATGTGAAAGAATCCCTGCGGAGGAGAAACTTTGGAGGCGTCCCTCTGGGAAATAATACCTCTGTTGCGCAAGTATATGCTACGGTGGCTAGTCTTGATAGCAACGAGAAGCTTCCTTCCTCATCGACCGACTGGGCTGTCGTCTCATATGTTCATTCGAATAGCCCCACTGCAAGTGGCGGAATGCCCGTATGGGTCGCCGAAGACGCTGAGCAAGTCTTAGACGGGTTGTTGGAAGCAAATATCATCTCTGAAAGAGCTGTTTGGTTTGACATAATCGGAATGAAACAGTCGACTGAATGGCCGGCGCTGGGCACCGTCCACTGCCTTGCAGCACCGGTCATATCAGTGCCACCTACTAGGACTCTCGAGTACTCACGGTATCAAATTCCGGATCGGTGGGATGCTGCCACGTTTGACTTCTTTTCGAAGGTAGAAGTCCTGCTGCGAGAATGTTCAGTGTGTGGATCCAGATGCCCCGCGGAGTTCGATTCGCGATTGCTCAATTTAGCTGCAGCACTCCGCGCTTGGCCTACAAACGAAGCGACTATAGGTTCATCATCTAGAGGAGCCTTCGTTTCTTTCTCAACATTGGACAGGCTGCAATATACAATTTCTTGGTACCAAGTTCTCCTACAAATGGCTCTGGACCTGGGCGGATACAGTGCAGATCTCTTGTCTAAAAGTGTAGAGCTCTACGGAAAGGGACTTTTTCAGCCGTGTTCGCGCTGTTGTTCTACTGCTCGCGTTCTAGCTTATGAAAAAAGCACCAATGTCGATTTTCAACTGCTCGATGATGCCTTGGTAGCCCTTGTGATGCAGGGCAACAGGTTTGCTACACCAGTGGCATCAGACGACGATGGGTTTGAACTCTGGTCCCTTGAAGGACTTTTCAAGTCGCCCGGCGAAAAGTTTCGTCTTCGTCAACGAAATTCGGAACGTTTGCTCGAATTTTCGAGGCCTTTTTTGCTGCAGTCGAGTTTGAGCGAAGTTGCTGCCAACATATGTCGCGGCCGGCCAGCTTTGTCTACTGCATTCAATGAAGGGGACAAGTGGTTATGCGCCCTTATACTATCAAATTTAGACAACTACATCCAAGCATTTGCTCCACAATTTGCTTCGTTCGAAATCGGGAGCCGGGAGCAACTCGCCCATATACTGAAGTCCAGTGACGCCTTTGGGGATTTGTGCTTTCGAGACAGCACATTAGAGGTGGAGCCCAACCGTTGCATTCGGTCCCCTCCTTGTTCTGCATCAACGGATATTTGCTTGTTCAATGAGCTATCTGGCGTCCTGCACCCTTCTTCCGTCAAGCAATTTTTGAGTAGTAGAAGTTTTCCGAGAGAACAAATTTTAGAAATCTTACAGATCCGTCATCGGCACCTGCGAAGTAGAATACAAGCAGGCGGTGTCGCTTATCTATGCCATGAGTATGTGACTGAAACCGCAAAACCATACATCGCAGGGATTTGCACTGGCTGTAGCTCACACAGTTCCTCAAGCGACATTCAAATTGAGAAGCATGTTCTGATCGCATGGAAAAGCAAGGAAGCCGAGTCAACATCGCATGCCTCTCAACGAGGAGCTTCTGCTGGTGAAGTCGTCTATTCCTTCATGACAATTAGCACTGGCGCTGCAAGCCATGTTCGATCCAGAGGTATCCTGACGCGTGATAACTCTGAAAGATGTCGCAAATGCGGCGAGTCATTTATTAGAATCGAGGTTGAGAACTCGGAATGTATGATAGATGTTTATGCTGACCGAATGCTTCCTACTACAACCGTTTTTCGAGCTGTGCGCGACGGATGGTGGGCGACACACCGCATTTGAAGATATGTCGAGATGCGCAATCACAGTATTACTCGAAAGCAGAACGCCAAGTCTCGAACATTTCGTGGACGGCGCTTACTGACAACACTTCCGTCTTATCGACTCCGCGAATGCGCAAATTGACAGTTCCATTCCTCACTTCCTGCTCGCCGACAACAATAATTGTGTTGTAGTAATTATTCCGTGCTTCGGCAAGCTTCTTGCCAAGTGTGCGATCACTTATGTCAACGTCTACGTGAAACATTCCTTCACGCAACTTGCTTTGTACCTGTTTGGCATATTCTAGAAATTTCTCGGAAACAGGAACAACCACCCCCTGTCTTGGAGACAACCAAAACGGCCAGAAGCCCGCGTAATGCTCAATGAGGATGCCAATGAAGCGTTCAAAGGACCCAAAAATAGCACGGTGGATGATTACTGGCCTTGCAAAGCCCTCTTTGACAGGTGCGGCTGCCTTAGCGACAGCGATGGCCTGCCTCACGTCGGTGCTGCCGCAACAATCGTTCGCTCGTGCGGACTTTGATTCCTTTTCTGCAGTGTTGTTATATGCACCGGAATCGGAGTCCAGATCCGTGGGTGCATCTGGACTGCTCTCCACCACAGACGCTGTGCTGGCTTGATACTGCAAATCAAAGCGAATGGGAAGCTGAAAGTCCAGTTGTAACGTGGCACATTGATGACGACGACGCAAGGCGTCAAAGAGCTGAATATCCACCTTCGGTCCGTAAAATGCTCCGTCCCCGGGGTTGAGATCCCAACCGCCTTTCTCCCCGCATTGCTTTCCAGTAAATTCGACTAAGGCATCTGTAAGCATCTTTTCAGCCCTATCCCAAACACTGATTTCGCCAAGAAACTTTTCTGGGCGTGTCGAGAGGTGGAGTTGATACTCAAAGCCAAATGTGTCGTAGACAGACTTCATGAAATCTAAGAAACTGGAGACCTCGTCCTTGACCTGTTCTTCCATGCAGAAGATATGTGCGTCATCTTGCTGGAAGCGTCTCACTCGCGTTAATCCCCCCAATGTTCCAGACAGCTCATTGCGGTGTAACACGCCGAAATCTGCGCAGCGGAAGGGCAGCTCACGGTAAGATCTTGCACGTGACTTGAACATATGGCAATGGCTAGGACAATTCATAGGCTTGAGCCCGTACTCGCGTCCTTCCACATCGAGAGAATACATGTTGTCTTTGTAATTGGCAGCGTGACCTGACTGGATCCATAAGTCGAAGTCAAACATATTCGGTGTCTGGACTTCCATGTACCCATACTTCCAGTACTGCTTGCGCATGAAGTCCATGAGAGTATTGAAAATGCGCTGCCCATGCGGAAGGAAAAATGGGCACCCTGGTGAGAGTTGACTGAACATGATCAATTCCTGCTTGACTCCTATAATGCGGTGATCACGCTTAGCGGCTTCCTCCATGAGATGCTTATACTCTTTCATAAGCTTTTTGTCAGGAAACGAAATTCCGTACACTCTCTGCAGCGACGGATTATCAGCTTTTCCCCTCCAATATGCTTGTCCGGTACCCTTGCATATCATAGCCTTCGAGCGTGTACTTTGAGGCACGTGGGGGCCGCGACAAAGATCGATAAATGGACCATCCCTGTATGCTGTGATTGTGGCATCATCAGCAAGCTCTTCTATAATTTCGAGCTTAAACGGATTGTACGAGAACATGTCTTTCGCTTCCGCTTTAGAAAGCTCCAGCCGTTGAAACGTGCGCTTCTGTTTGGATATTTTGTCAACGCGTTTGTTCAGATCGTCGAAGTCACTTTCGGTAATCTTATGCTCGTCCCCAATGTGAATATCATAGTAGAACCCGTCTTCCAAAGGTGGGCCGATGCAGAGTTCGCCTTTGTATTTGTACTCCAACGCTTCTCCGAGCATGTGAGCCGTCGAGTGCCATAGAACTGACTTTCCCTCTGGCGTGTCAAAATCACATATTTTGAGCTCAGTATCCTCCTCTAAGGGACGATTCAAGTCCCATTGCTTTCCGTTCACAACAGCCACCAGCGCTTTACGACCAAGGGTCTCGCTTATGGACATAGCAATGTCCATCGGGGATGTTCTGCCTTTGACAGCCTCTCTGCGCGAGCCATCCGGAAGCGTGACTGATATGGGAGTATGAGCAGATTCGTCGATACACATTGCAGCTGCTTCACGGGCAGCAAAAGCGGCATCCCAAACAGCGAGGCGGTGGGCGATGTACGTGGGGCCGTCGGCACCAGACGTATCGCCACCAGCGCCAGCCGTAGCATTGTTCATGTTGAAAAAATGATCACTGTTTCGAGTATACAAGAATATTATTACAAGCGAAAATAAACAAGCGAATGGTCGTAATCCCACTCGCAATAGAGGAGATTGTTTTGCTGCAGCAAGGGGGACAACGATGGGGAGCAAACCGGCGACGAAGGTTTAATGCATTGAAAATAGATCGTCAGACGGTGACTTGACCCGACAGAATGACAATGTTGAGGATTGCCCACCGTGCGGAGAGAAATGACTTGATTCAATTTTGCTGGCAACCGTGCATACGGCTAAAACACAAGATCAGGAGAAAACACCTTTCTCATAATTTCGACTTCCACGTGTTACAACGCCGCAAAATATATCAGTTGCTATCCCGATTTTACTTCGCCGTTTACAGTAACTATTACAGTATGTTGTCTTGTACTTTTTCAAGTGAGCGACGGAATTACAAAACTTGAACCAAGTACAATAAAATGTATTTATTTACGTGGGAGTAGAGTAGCTGTAAATCGAACTGTAGACAAGGCTCTCATTTCAGTGTGATGTAAACACGATGTAGCTTTTCTAATAAAGTTTACAGGTACAACGGGGAGTTGTTTGGAAAGAATGTTCGTCGCTCGAAGGGTGCGACGACGTGACTTGTGAGAAAGTAAGACATTGCACACAAACAACGTAATTGTGACTTTTGAACGCTCCCGCCCATGACTTTTAGATTATTTGTTCCCATCAGCGAATGCGGCCACTCTGGAATCCAAAAAAGGGTTAATATCTGTGCCGTCAGTTACGCACTTCTTAACGTCTGTCGAGTTGTACCTGCGTGCAACGAATTGCTTGTGTGCTCAATCGTTTCTTTTCCAGTGCTCGCGGTGGCATCGCATTTGCTCCATCCTATCCCTTTCGTCTGAATCTCGGACATTCATCTGCCTCTTTCTTTTGCCGTTGCATTGCTCCCTTCTGTTCATAACGCAGCCTCCTGATCCTGCACCTGGCCACCAGATGCAACCAGATTCGACTCTGGACTTGAGTTCAATCATCACATGGCCACCGCTTCAAAAGTGACGCGCCGATTTCCGGACGATTCAGAACCAGTTGTCTTTCCCGAACAAGCTGGCTCTGTCAAAGTAGAACTCGATGCGGGCGGTTTAGGACCGAATAGCGATCTTCTCATCGACCCGAACGGAAACTTGTATTGCTATGTTTGTCGCGTTAGCGTTCCCAAAGGCTCTTCAAATATATCCCAGCATTTGAGCGGAAAGAAACACGAAACAAACAACAGACGTTTTCTGTCTGAGCAGGACAAGCTTCACACCCGCGACCGCTACGTGAAAGCTGCCGCAGAGCAGCGAGGCAACGGTTCTGCCTTACCTGCAAGTATTCCTACTGCATCTGAGCCGGAATTGACTACGCTAGCAGCACAAAGCCATACTTTTTCCTCTGCGCCTCCAGCGTTCTTGCCCACAATTGACAAAATCGACAAGAACAGCACAAACGCAGGTCGTAACATCATGAAGACTATGCCTACAACGCAAGACAAACGAATGTCTGATAGCGATGTTTACGCGCATCCTATTCCCGTTGCTTCTCGTTCGAAAGGTATCGATAAGGCAAAGAGGGGCAAGCTTAAAGAGCAAGCTGGGAAACTCCGAGCCGTTTGCATAGATAAGAAGGCCTACTTGGCTCAATTGCTTGCTGCCGACAGTAACGAAAGCGAATCAGATCTGGAATCCATAGATTCGCTCGACCTTTCTGCAACGACTGCGCATATGACGGACTCAAATGATTTGCAAGAGAGGCACCGACCATTTGGACCACTAGAATTCAATCCTTCTGAAGGGACTATTTCTTTTTTCGATTCCGTAGCCGCCGAAAGCGAACCAACAGGAAATGCGGCAGCAGTTCGAGAAATTCTCGCGGCGTCTCCCGTCGTGAAGGAAAATGTAAACCATAGGAATGGAGCTGTGACGCTACATGAGAAGAGCCCGTCAGGAACAGGATCGCTTATGTCTGCGGATGGAGGGCATATGACAGAATATATCAAGCTGGTGGAGGAGAGCGAGGGAACGCAGGAAATCATGGACGGGAGGAAAGGGCAGAAGCGAGCCGGGCAGGTTATTCCTCAATCAACGTGCATTTTGAAGGATACGAATGGAGAAGAATTGCCTGCATGGTTATTAGATCCGTGTGCTACGGAAAACGTGTTGTACACCGGCGATTCCTCGATTTCCTTGCATTATGAAATCCTGGAGTTTGCGAAGTTCGTTTCACCGACGGAGAAAGAACTTTCGTCTCGGAACGACATGATAGTCATGGTCAAATCTATAGTCAAGCAACTATGGCCCGAAAGTAATACTCAAGTGTTCGGGTCATACGCAACTGGCCTCTACCTTCCCTCTAGCGATATTGACATATGTATCATGGGTACACCATTGGGCGGTGAGCTCAGGGAGTTCGAGCAACTGGCAGAAGCTATTCGCAACGTTGGCGGTTTTGCGCGCCGTGTGAATGTGTTGGCAAAAGCTAAAGTACCCTTGGTGAAAATTATTGCTCGAGAGACCAGCATGAATTGCGACATCTGTATCGGTCGAGAGAACGGACCTCAGAATGTCCCAGTAATTAATAAGTATTTGGAAAGGTTTCCGGCTCTGCGCCCTCTGCTTTTAGTGGTCAAATGCTTTCTCAAACAACGCGATCTTAACGAAGTTTTTAGTGGAGGACTCGGTTCTTATACTGTCCTCTTGCTGGTCGTGTCTCACCTGCAGATGCTGAAGTATAATTTTCCAACGATGAAGGCAAATCTTGGGTCCGTACTACAAACATTTTTCCAGTTGTATGGCCGAATGTTCAATCTCTGCATATCCGGCGTTCGAGTGAAAGACGGTGGGTCGTACTTCGACAAGTTTGACAGATATGAGACCACGCCAAACGACACCATGCGCTTCAGCGTTGAAGATCCGAACGATGAAACAAACGAGCTAGGGAGAAACGGATATGGTGCGTCAAGGGTTCGCAAGGCTTTCAATAATGCTTCTATAACTCTAATCAATTGGAGAAGAGATGATTCTGCAGCCGCTCCCACACCACTTGGCGCGATTTTACATTACAACGATTTGCTGCAACTACGAAGAGCAGATGTAATTGAGGACATGGAACAGAGTGGTCTGAAGCCTTTGCGCGAATCTTTGCCAAATGCGATAGCTAGTCACAAAGTAGGGTCGGTCAAGGTTACACCCAGTTCAATCCTTCCGGCTACGTCTTCAAGCGACAAGGAGAGTCGTGGGAATCTGCAAGATGGCCAATCTAGAAGTGCGTCCAATTCTAAGCCAGTACTGCATAGTGGGCACGGGGTCCCTGCTCGAGATCCGCGTTTGTTGAAGAGACGTAGGGGCCACATCAGTGAGCGCATTAATATGGATGGAAGAGAAAATGCATTGTATGAGGTTCCGACCCGAAGCACCCAAATACAAGGAAACTCCCGTGGTCAGGCGGCCAATCGCATTGGCGGACAGCAAAGTTCGTTTGTTGCACGGCATGAGGAATTGAACGATCTTGGCACTAACAATCATACTACAGGACCTGGCACGCACACGCTCGCTTGCGATTATCCCGTCCAGCAATATCCTGTGTCGACACCGGGGTATCAGTACGTCGAGCAGCCGGCCACGTTAGAACCAGTCGGTTCTGGAATACCGAGAACTCAATCTGCAGTCTTACCATACTCTGCTGGGGACAGTGTACCCACTTTATACACGAATCATGAGTCATACAATAACCCGAGTCGACGGTCTCGTCCCAAGAGAGGGCGTTCACACGCTCGTCGAAGAGCTGTTTATCGTGGGCGATGACCATCGATATCTGCATAGTGTACAGAGATGTTTCCGCGAGTACTCGGCTCTGTAGTAATTCGAGCCTAACCTGCTAGGTCAGGGAAGACGCGCCCTTTACTTCACCAGAAACAAGAGCTTGTTTGTCAATATATACCGGGCGGCAGTCTTTTAAAAAGTCCACAGCTTTGCTAGGTGTATCCGCGAAGTACACAGCCTCAAGAACTGGCGCAGCAACAAACTTTTCTCGAACCCCCTGCTCCAAAAATTCTTTGAGATGATTGTAATATCCATTTGTGTTGACAATAGCAATTGGTCTATCGCGAAAAGATAGCTGCCTCATACACAACTCGTCAGCAAGCTCGTCCAAAGTTCCAAGACCTCCTGGCAGTGCTACAAAGGCATCTGCCCGCTCTGCCAGGCCAGCTTTTCGTTCCGACAAAGTAGAAGTCACTCCGACATTGCGATAGCCGTCAGAAAGTCCAACAGGAGCGAACTTGTCCAATACTACGCAATCGACAATGCCACCGACCGAGAATGCTCCTCTTGTGACCTCCCCCATCAATCCTGACAAAGACCCGCCGTTGACCTGGACCCAACCCTTCTCTCCAATCAGCTGTGATCATGTCCGCGCAAGTGAAATGTTCATAAATAAACAGTTGGTAAACTCAATCCGACATGTCGTGCCAAACGACAGTATGTTAGCCCAGACGGACAAGTTAAAGCTCCATCAGAACACATGTTGAGAACAACATTCGCAAAGCTACCTTACCGAGCAAGAATGCATCTGCCTTGTATGTGTCGTCCACGAGTTTACTCGAAGCCGCAAATACTGTGACAACCTTAATCCCTTTCCTATTCTGGCCCTCAACCAAGGAAGAGTTCATCTGAAAACGAGAAGAACCTGGCAGTATGAGAATGCGACTGGGTCTCGCCCAACAACCTGCAGCAAACGATCCCGTACACCACCAGTAAAAGCGACATATTTCACATCCTTCATGCATTATTCAAGGAAAATTAGGCGGTGAGGTTCAATTGATGACGACATTACAATGGATAGGTAATTGGCCTGCAAACAAAAAATTCTCGCGTCGCTATCATGTGCACTTCTGACATTGATGGCCTGTATTAATCGTATTAAGCTCTGCCTGCATCTGCACAGTATCGCCAAGATGTCTTGAATATCATTCTATGAATAGCCCGTACGAATTGCTGTTTTTCCTCAAGCTACTGTATCTATCTGTTACTACTTCCGGCGATAGAGAGGGGTGTCAAAATGCTATGCATGAGGCGAAACAAATGTTTCTTGGCTGGAGGGGCAGAGCTCTGTCAAATAATGGACGAGATGCACTTCATCGAAATGACTAATTCTGAAATTTGGGGAGAGCAGGTTGTATAAAATGCTGCAATTTCTAGCAGAAAATGTATCTGCAGCTCGACGTCGAGCTACCTTGAAGCAGGCAATAGTACTATATTTGAAAACACGAGGAGATTTTCAAATTGAGCAATTGACCTTTTCGATGGTATGCCAATCAGCTCAGTGAACTGAAGAGAACTGTCGCAAACCTGAGCTCTCCAGGACTGTCATTTTCTCTGTACATCTGATTCTCAGCACCGGGAGGTACGCAAGATTAGTTTGAGACGGAAGGACCGTTACTCCTGATACTTCGTTTCCAGCGTGAGCCTTGTACTGCGGCGTCACTCTCAATAATCACTGCAACTTTGGAAGGTATAAACGTCTTGTCTCGAGAATAGAACGAGCTAAATTATGCTTTCAGTTGAATGCTTATCCCTCTTGGAGTACAGATACTGAAGTAAAGTTTAGATATGAAGATGATTTCACATGCGGTCTCGAGTCTTTACTTCTTATGTGTGACACCCCAGCACCGCACGCTTGAAGAAAATGCACAATCAACGAGAGAATTTGATTTGTTTTTGAAGCTTTAGCGTATTGTGCAAAATTTAGCATGAGCTGCAGATGTGGTGAAGCTTCGAGGAGCCACTCGAAAGTTTGAATTAGTTGCTTTGTTCAACTGCTCCGATGGTCTCACGAGTGACCTCTCTTGGCAATATGATTTAGAATAGTCTTATTCTCGGTGCTTCACAGTGTAGCAAACCTATGCCACGCAGATGTGCAAACACTTTTAGCAATTCGTGTGACTGAATCGGGAGACACGGCAACAGTACTTATACTTTTTTGCACAGGAATCTTTTGATACTCACTCCCTTCGAGCTTCGCACTTGATGAATAAGAAACGGGCTTTCAAATCCAGTTAATTGAACGTTCCATGCAATGACATATTGTCAAAACCGGTGTAAGGTCGGTTGCCGATTGCCCTTATCATGCTCATCGAGAGATCACGGTACTACATGACCACCCTTGACATTCGATACAGAACAGACAGACAGACTTCCATCTGCGTCACAATGTTGAATATCATCGTTTTCTCGGATGCTGGAGAGCAATATACGAAATCTTTTGGATGTAGCGGGAACTGAACAACTAAAGAACTTTTAGCAAGTCTCAAGATGGAAATATTATGGTCAAGAATAGTTCTTTCCCTTTGTTTGCATGATCTTTTTCTTCTCGCAGGACTATGGGAGGCTCATTGGCTCAAGATAAATGCCGTATGCGGCTGAAAATAGATTTTATTTCCATGTATCATTTCTGTTTGCTTGGTATTTCTGACGGTTAACATTTGAGTAACGAGAGGTACCTACAGTACAATGTTGATAAACGCATTACTGTAAATGCGTTCTCACCACCAACAAACAGATAGACGAAAACGAAATAGAATCTTTTCCAACGAGAAGCGAGGCCTGAGTACACTTGCCGAGACTCATAACTACAGGACAAGGAGCAGGCCATTCGCAATACTGGTCGGTAGTACAAGACATCTTCGACGGTTGAGCCCCGAGTGTCAGGGCTTGTGTTGCTCTAATGCGCTTCACACGGAGCCAGCGCTGATATCACTAGATCTGAAGTGACTTTGAAGTGTTTGGAAGAAGGAAGCTCGCTGCTGAAATTCTTTAGAAACATCTTAAAGCACAAATTATATCCAACCTTCGAAAGCTTCGGTGATTCAACTGTGGTACTGATAGGTACAGATACGGACCCTTCACACATATACAGTGAAGTTCGAAGGAACTATGTATTGAGAATTTGCGGATCCCTTCACCTCCACAACTACTGCAAATTACAATGTTAACGAGGGTGAATGGAAAGAATTAATCGTAGCTGGTGAAAAGGTGGCAGTACAGTTCACAGTCAGATGGCAACAGACTTCACCTGGGTTCTGTCCAAATCCTTTTCGAAGCAGATGCCCTCTGCACCGAATCCAGTATAGTTGACTTATGAAAGCTATAAGCGAGAGCCGCCTTCCAATCCCGCAACCGAATGCATTGCACATTGTTGAGACAACTTTCTTCGGGACTTTAAAATGCTCAACAATTTAGACATTCACGATGGCATTTAGTGGTAGCGAGCGCAATTAAATTTTTTGACGCGCCGAGTCTGGGATATACCACTGGAACGAAAAACTACATGTACTCAGTAGTTGATATGCTAGTCACCAAAATAAGGCTGACCTGTAAACGAACTTTCGTTCCGAGAAAAAACCGTCTCATGGAAACAATATGAAAGGACTTGAAACCATGCCGAATTACTGCCCTCTTGGAAAGAATTCTCTTGCAATGATACAAACTTTGTTTCTGTATCTTATCCATCGGAGTCCTGTCCTGAACAAGAGCCTTAACGAATCTGAGGGGAAATTAAGGCCCTATTCTTAACAGAAAGAATATTGTAGACTCACTGTGCGTTTCATTGTGAGGCAGACGTGCAGACCTTCCCTTTACGTGTAACATACTACGTTCTGTTCAGGCAGCACTACCGAAAATCTACTTCACAGGTTGCAGCTGAAAGACAAATTCCACGGATACTTTCAACCTCCCCATACACCACTCATTGCAGCGTTGTGAAATTATGTGAGATACTTCCTGAAGTCCTACTTCACATAAGTAAACAAAAAAAGGGCGTCGTTATCGGTGGTGGTTTGCTCGAATTTACTGTAGGTAGTCCGTGTTGACACCAAGTTTGGAATGTTGCTCGACGTGCACACGCATCTAATGCCACGAAAGATCACAATACGCTACGACGTTGAATTCTCCGACGGTGAACCTTTCTCGTTTTCAAAGCTAGTACAGATACACATCCTTTCCAAGGGCTTTAATTCCTCCAATGTGGTTGGAGGTTAGAGCTTTTGGTGCTTGATCGAGTCGCACGGGCATGCGCATGGATGACGTCGGGGTGCCACGCTGCGGGGAATAAGAGCAGATCCGGTAGCTTTGCTTTGGGGCACGAACTTTACAACACACAGCCACGCCGACGTGAATCAAAATAGCCGAAATACGTGTGACCGTGACCAGGCTTGCCGCGTTAAGCAGTACAACTTGACGTCACTTCACTGTGCACGAGGTGAGGCAGGGAAAGGATGAGAAAAAGATAGCGAGATACTCTTGAACGTAAAAACGGTTCAAATATGATACGCGACTGTAATTGCACGAAATTGTTCGCAGTGAGGTCCCGTCATAATCAAAATAAAATCATGTCACAGTGGGGATGTCACAACCACCGAGAAGCAGTTCAGAGCATCTAAACTAATTTGTGGATACTAATTAATTTTGGCGGGATCACACGTTTAATTCAGTGAATTGAAGTCGTGGCCTGTCCTATAAAGTGGGGTTGCAGCGATAAATCTTTCTTTTTTTAAGTACAAATTACTTTCATGAAGCTACCGAACGAAATGCAGCATTCCGTACATGCAACCCTATCACTCTATTGAAATAGAAACTGAGTGTTTACTTGCGTACACTAAGTATGCTTCAAGAACGATTCTGGCTGCAGTGCTTCGAGGGCCCTTTCCGTTGTCGGGAATATCAACCAGTAGATATGTGCCAGGGTGGTCCTACGTCAAATTGAAATCCATCTGCGCCACCCATGGACCGGCTATTGCATTCCAACGGATTTGGAAAAAATTGCACGGAAGTGATGGGTGCACGCCAAGTCTGGGAATCCGAAACGCAATTCCGCACACTTCCGATTCTCACTTTCACTGAAAATCAAATAAAGCATTTACCAATTTTGGAGCATATTTCTAGCATGATTTCAGCTGGTCCACATTATTTTGTTGCCCTTGACGGAAATATTTCTCACTTCCTAAGTTAATGACGTCAGTGTAGTTACGGCATTTTCTCGTTTGTACTCATCGCGCTCAATTAACCACTTCTCGGCGTCCCTGCACAGTCGATGACGCCACACAAACATGAAGGCTTTTAACAGCAGTACACTCTGGCTGAAACTTCATGCCATTTCTAGTTTACATATATTCATTTCAAGACATAGTTTCTCTACTGATATGGACAAGTATGTACAATCTCGGTTTGCAGTTATATCCTCAAACGTTTTGTCCAGTCATCCTCGTAAAGGCACCAAACACTTTCTTGGCATCTTGCTCTTCTGCGACTTGTACCCCTAAAGTGTGAGTAAGGAGAGTCTTCAGCTGCGAATTTAGTGCGCAGTTTTCATCGGACAGTGTTTTGACTTTGAGAGAGAGCACTTCATTCTCATCCTGCAACTTGCGCATCCGCTCCTTTGCCTCCACGCGACTCTTCATAGCGGCTTCACGGTTCCGGATAGCTCTTGCCGCCTTCTTGTCCACAGGCTCACCATTCTGAGAAAGTTCTGCTTCAGATTTGGCCACTGGCTCCGACTTCGACACAAACATTCCTTCCTCCTTGCGGTTTCTATTCCGCTTCAGCGCAGCCTTTCTTAAGGCGCGTCTCTTAGCCGTCTGCTCTTTCGAAAGAGTCGGCAACAGAGACAAATCGGCGGGAATTGGAGTCGGCGGCATGGACAAAACGTCATCGGCCTCATCAGTGCACAACGACTGGCATGCAGGAGATAGAGGTGCGGGGACCGGCAACCTAGCTGCGTCAATAGACGCCATCTTTGCACGAGAGCAAGGTGTAACGGGCTCCGTCATAAAGCTTTCGCACTTAGTCTTCTTGTTCCAGTCGTTTTGTGCTGATGGAAACGACCTTTTCATACCGTGCTTGCTAGGGGCCGTACGGAATAGTCCGCAGTCGGTATCCTCGGAGGCAGGCGAGGCAACACTGTCCGAAGGAACTGGGGTGCTCATTGCAGATGTGTACAAAGACAGTTCTGCAAGAATGTTATTTCCGGTGTCCGGGATGGAGATCGAGCCGGGGTACGGAACGCTGCTATCCCAAGCGTCATTGTTGGCGACATCAGATTGAAAAAGGACGCTCGCAGTTGAACCGGTCACAGCCATGGCGACGAACACGAGGAAACGGTAGAGAAGGTGCGGCGTTTAAAAACTGGATGTCTCAGAACAACGTTGTAAGGTCGCAAGAGCAGTCGTCGGTGCAAGGAGAGGAGGAGAGACACAAAGTGAAAAGTTCAGGCGGTGCGGATGGTGCTAGCTGAGCAAATACTTGTGGAAGTGAAATTGGTCGGACGCGCGGCTTTATATGTTGCACAATCCGCAGACCGGGGAAGACAGACCGATCCAGCAGACCGGCCGGCAAATTGAGAGTATATTGAGGGGCTAGTGCAAGCAATGTGACTGAGAACAGAAAACTGAGACGAAAGTCAAATGAGGACCCTGCTGAGGCATTGCCGTCAAAAGAAGCGCCCAATGCGCGCTTTTTTCAAGCCCGCTTTTGCAATGCTCTGGCTGGGGACCACGGCCGATGTGAATCCTCAGTTTTGTTATGATTCTCTGTACACGCCATCCCCGCAACGATGTGATGCCATACGGTTCATAATCCTGGCCTCATATGATACGTCGTCAAAATTCTTTTCATATCTAGTGTACAAACATGTGGTTGCGATTGATGTCACAGCTTCCCCCCTTGATTCATGACGCGTTGTGCATGTCGATTTCAAAAACGTTTTGAGAGGAAATGAATGTAAAATCCACAACCTCAAGACTTGTCAAATGTGCCACTTTTTTTCTTAATGTTTGGCTGGAGATGCAGTATGAGAATTATCCAATGTGACCAATTCCAACTGCGGTGTGACACTACAAATTATATCCGTGACGAAAAGTCCTCCTTGAAGCCAAATACTGTTCTATGTAGCTAATGACTTTGTGCGGGTCATCTGCCCCATTAATCCACCGACTTCACAAGTGTGGAGGCAAACCTAACGCAGCAGTATTGGCCTCCTCGCACGCTCTCTTTAAAACCTTTGGCACTGTGCACAAGGATTGACGCGTCCGACAATCGCAGCCTCTCTCTGACGATCATTTCTGCTGGCCGCGACAGTTTGCATGGCGGGAATCCTTAGGTCATGTCACAGTTTCTACCACTCGACAACGGTCCGTTCTATGCCCCACAACTGGGTCTACCGCGGGCCCTCAACATGCCCTCGATTTTCACAATTGTTGTAAGGACTTTGGCTCTCCAACACTCTTCCGTTCCTCCATACGCTACTTGTGCCCTCTCTGCAGGGTTCAGATTCGCCTCGCACCTGTCTATGCTCCTCAACTGGTCCGTTCGATGTATGAAGCGTCTTTTTCTCTTCTCCTAGGGATGGGGGCAGAAAAGAAGTACCATTTCCTGACTGGTATGCTTCTATGTTATGTTATACGCAATGGTGTCTCATGTTACATGCGGAGTTCCTTGCATACAACAGAGCTGACTTGTCGGTCGTCTTTACTCCATTGTGAATGTTAGTAGCAAAGGAGAGGAATCTTTATCGACGGAACTAACCATGTCACTCTGCAGTTGGCTATTGCAGACAAAAATCGAAACATTACTAAATCCATTTGTGTCTAAGCATCACGACGATTTCTAGAATAGTATCAATCTGATGTAATATTAAAAAAAGACGCAGTAGCGGTACAAATCATTCGTGTCAAGGAAAAACACAAATGGCATTCGCAATTTGAGAATAGGTATTCCTACGAGCGCGTGCAGTACAACGAACAGTGGGTGCGAAGATCGCCTGAAATCTCATTAAAGTGTGCAAGTAGGAAACGGAGTTGTCTTCTTTGCACCCTCAAAAGCATGGTCACTTCACTGTGTCTACAGGCAGCTTGTGGACTGAGTTTGTTTGTATTGGGTACGAAAGGCTCCGCAATAGTGCCGTGATCTGTGAACTCTTGTCGTTGATTGCAGTACGGTATGAGACAAATTACGTGCAAGCGAATCTTCCTTCCAATGTGCAGAGCAATCGAAACAGGTCGGATCAAATCTTTGGCAACGGACCAAAGTACGACCCGCATCAAAGACATGTGCCCCGAGGTCCACGCATTCCCTCACCAATCTGCAAGGCGGGAACAGCTGCGTGTCCGCGGCAGATACAGTCATTACGCAAGAAGCGTGAAGTGTGGGTTTCTGGTGAAAATTGTAAAGCTTATTGTGTGTTGTTTCGTTTCATTGAAGCTGCTGTTCGAGAAGTGCGTACACCTCTGTGCTGCATGACTGAATAAAATTCCTTTTTTGCCTGATTAAAAAGGGTATTTTCAGCTTAGAATTCAAATCTACGTGCTTGCCCGTTTCATAACGAGGTTTCTCTCTGCACAGTAAAGGCCAACACCAATTTCCCGCGGTTTATCGTTGCTGAAGGAATTGTACGTCACTCGGTGTGTTGTTAAGCCACTGCAAGTGAACTGCAAATGAGGAATGCGAGGACAAATTTCAATTCTCTGTCTGGCTTCTGGATATGATTACATTACTGTCCCATAATTTTGCTTAAAAATGGCCACACACTCAACAGATAAAAATAAACGATAGATTGACTTCCATTGAGGAGGTGGTTGAAACCGGCAGATGAGGTTGGATCTACAGTATTCTTTTCGTAGAAGTCACCAAAGATAACCTTGAGACTCGCACAGTTCGAACTGCATGTCATGGAAATTGACCAATCATCAGTCTCGGATCAGGAACCTTCATCCGTACTGTTCCTTACACTTCATCGCACTACCAATCGAATCTTGGGCATGGAACACGTCAGCGACTCTCACCGTACTTTACGATCCAATCTGGAATTTAAGTTCTCATAATTTCTCTTGTGAAAAACAACATACTAGAATATAATGTTACGCATTCTGGTGGTTAATGTTCACTGAAGGTCGTCTCCAGAAGTGATGTGGAACGAAAGACAGCACATTAAACAAACATCAACTCTAAACAGTTCAAATGATGACCCCATCAATCCTGCGATGGGCTTTACCCAGCAGACTACATTTCATGCTTGCTCAAACACCCAACATCTCTTCAAATTGATGTACATATATAGTAAATCCCTTTTTGTAGCAGTAAATATACCAAGCCGAAGTGGATCCTCAGTGACACGGGATTTCTGTTCAGAATTGGCAGAGCTGATGATGCCACCCCGGACTACACAGGTCTACATTATTGCATTCCAAATATCTTCGATGAATTCTCGCACTTGAGAGGTCTTTGTGGATCGGAAAAAGTTTACATTGAACTTGCTCGATGAACTTAGTCCAACAGTTCTGCATTAGAGTCTTCCAGAGAGCTTCAGCGAGAAGCTACTCCGTGCCTCTGTTGCTTTTCGTGCAAAAAGCCCTGATAGAGCTGTAGGTTTTTTGTTAAAGAACATGATTCGTTTTATGGCACTCTGGAACTGCTTTTGAGGACGATACCCTATTCATCCAACTTCGACGTGGCTCTGGTGAGCAAACGATTAAAATAGCTATGTGGGTTGTATGTGTGTGTATCTGCACACATAGAACATTGCTTAAAGTGGGCGACCAGTGAATTCTCCTAGTACCTCCGTGACATTACGAAAATTACTGATGACTGAAACCGGGGATGAACATGAATGAACGCACCCTTCCGAATGCTAATCTGATGGAATCAAGTACCCGCCCCTCGCGAGTCAATTTAAATTTAGGGCAGGCAAAGTTCGGTGTGCCTTGGATATCAATCGTATCGGTAATTCAGATATGCAAATTCGCTTTGATTCCATTTACACATTAATTGCGACAGTAAAACTCTACGCCTACGAGTGAAAACAATTTATGCGAGAAGGGTACGAGTCCATTTAAAATTTCCCGCAAGCCACTTTTCAGCAACTTGCGACGTATCTTAAACGCATGTGCACCGAACAAATGTGTACGGTTTAGTACTACACAGACCTAAAGTTGACAGCGGGTGGTTTTGTATGAATGGCCCAGATTACAGGTCATGACCCCGTGATTAGCAGCAGCAAAGTAGGCGAACGATGCCACGATACTGCAAGAAAAATGCTGCTGACGATATCAATACAAACATCGTTACATATTCAAATTAAATTTGGCGGTGCACTGCACGAAATGGAGTGGCAGGAGTAAACCACATTAGCATCAACGATCAGCATCAGACATTCAGCCGTGTGTGTAAATTCGAACCCCAGTGAGATAACATGTTTCATTTCACCTCAGGGTGGAATGAGATTCTGAGGGTACCCCACATGAGACCTTCAATGACAACGGCTGCAAACGTCATGTGCTCTTGCATGCGTCCTGGAAACATCATCTACTTGACCACGGAGCAATATGTCGTTCACGAGAAATGCGAAATTACGGTGTGACGTACTTTACGATTTTCTGAAATCCTCGCAGAGTAATTTGGCAGAGTTGCGTCATTCTTGGAACGCTTGGATCTGTCACTTCATGGGTGTGAAAACCAACCTTGCACACTCTCTCTTCGGGAAAGCACACACCAACATGTAATATAGCACCATAATTCACCGGAGAGTTCCAATTAGGCAACGCAAGGCTCTGTCAATACTCTCCCGCGGTCGATGTTCCTTCGGGCTATAGCAGTTGCCTTGACTCATTTCGTTTTGGTGTGATATCAACTATACAAAACCTAATTCACCATTGATGGAATGGAGAAAGTACGAGGTGTACAGTACGCGAGCGGGCACTACGGGGTGGGGGAGGGGGGGAGGAGGTCGCCAATGATGACAGAGCGCTTCGACCAAAGAAGGAGTTCTCCAGAAGCCACTGCACTTTTTTATTATTAATTTTGGGCATAGTTCTGTCTCGGACACATAGAAAGCCGATAGTCTACGAGTAACGCTCAGTACTATGATCCGTAACGCAAGTACATGTTCACAGACCACGGTGGATACAACAAACATACATTGCGTTGTTTGCCGTTTTCAAGATTAGGCCCGCTGAGGGAAACGTATTTATGCGACTAAGAAAAGATCCAGTGAATTGGGCCTCCTATACAATACGTCTTAAAGGTGCTTCTATTCTCGTTTCCATTATGTTCGAGACCCTTGGCTGTGCAGAAGGTGAATGATTTCACCTACTTGAGAGAGGTATTCTGTCGAGATTCCCTAGTGTAAGTGCAGCTTGGATGTCTAAATCAGAGAAAGCACCTGAGCCTAGGCCTCGGGGCTAAAGTTAGATAGAAGACTGTCGAAGTGTGCCCTCGTCAGCAGGGCGATACATCGACAACACACGATTCCCAAGCTTTATATTTCCTCGCTTGACCTGCGGAAATTGATATGCTAGGCATTGCTCATGTAACCATACATCTGCCTCATGGACTTCCTAATATTCTCTCAATAACGTGATGGTAAATGGAAGTGCACGACTGCAATATAAGAAAAAAGAAAATACATGACGAAACATTAGGATTTATTCAATCGTGTGTCATTAATCGTGTGTACACATGCAGAGGTTTTTTTTCGCGCAGGAGCCCGATTGTGGAGTATTTCTCTTTCGCATCCAAATTTGAAATTCCGTGTTCACTGGATCGATTTATCACCCATTGAAGGTTCGTAGGCAGTTCAAACGTACAGCACAACGAGAAGCTGGTGTGTGTGTCCCCAGCGCCAGTAAAGACCCGCTGGTTATTACCGTGAAAAAGCCAAAGCAGTGTAAAACGTCGACTTTCTCACATCGCAAAGTGAGGTCAATGATAAGAAATGGCGGAAGGCGCAATGCAGTCATAATTCTATTTTCATACAAGGGTATTGACACTATGGCGGACACCTATACAACCGCGAGGCTAGGTCCAGCAAGAGTCTTCGTGGAGCAGCAAAAATTCCAAACACGATATGCGTGACAAGTCAGTCGCTGCGCTTCTTATTTACATCGACTGCGCTCGGTTGCCCGATCAGACGTGCGTGAAGTACAGTATCAGGGCTTGGATTCCCATGACACAAAGACATATTTGCTCGCGACACATTGCTCTAAATGTAGGATCTTCGCAGAGACAGCTGTGGGGAGACTTTGGGGCTGACACCTGGCCCCTGTGCGGTGGTGCTGACATTGTTGCTCCTGGTGCAACGAATACACTTTTGCAGAGGTGATTCGACAGTGTGCTGCACGGCACTGTCGAAGTTCGTGACGTCAGGTCATTGGCACCTGGAAACCGCGTAAACTACCAACCGAGGTCGCAGTAGTCAGCACAGAGAGAGCGTCAGGTCGGACTGTAAGAGCGGGGAGCTACTGCGCAAGAACCACACTCGGAGTGTGTAGCACAAGCGCGTATCCACACCAAAAAGCAGCCATCTCGTCTACGTCTTGTCGCACTGTGAATTTTGGAGGGCACCTCGTTTGGTCGCACTCTTCGCTCGCCTCCTCTTGCCGACCTTCTTCGAAAGGCCGGTGCACTGCACTGCAGCACCCCACCACACAGTCTTTCTGCTGCATCGCCAGCATGCACCTGCAAGCGCAGGTATCGAGTTGATGCGTCCCGCACATCTCCAGCTGCCATTCTCCCCTTCCCTTCCCTCCCTTCCGCACCCTCCTATCACTGCCGCACCCTCCCCTTTCTACCATTCCAAAACCACATCCAATTTCCAGAACTTATCGTCCCCAGCCCTTCTTATGCCAACCCACCTCACCCGGTAGCACCCTCCCTTCCAAACCCTCCAATGGACCACGCCATCCTACTGCCTACTTACAGTACTACACATGAATCCTGGACACGTGTCCACGCCACGCCCATGTCCAACACCGCATGCACACACACATACACTTCATCGCTCAGGTCCTCCCCCCCTACCCACACCCCCC
>JAUKWC010071494.1:0-33584 GCA_032356245.1 Endocladia muricata
CATGAGTGTCATACGCCTTTGACTCTGACAACGCCCAGTTCCGGCACGCGGTGTGGCCTGCTGGGTGCCGCCAAAAGTTGCGCGAGCCATCCGTAGACTCTTGTTCTCCTGCATGACATCCTTGAGCGCGGCTCATAGTCGCAGGAACTCGGAAAGCGTTTCCTTAGTCGTCATGTAGACCTCAAGATGCTGCTGAGTGGCCTCTCGTAGCTTCTCCATGTAGCCGTTGACCCTTTTTTTGAGACTGGCTATCTTTTCCGTCTGCACCCTGACCTTGATCGTCCGCTCAGCAAGCATTGCTTCCAGCTTCGAAAAACTCCATGCATAGATTCCAGCAAATGGAGCACGAAGAAATGGTGAGAAGAACTGCCGAAGGGAGTCGAATGAAGATGCTTCGAACTTATCAGAAGAGCATCAAACATATGAACGAGCTGGTTTTGCAGTATTCGACACCGAGGGACCGGGTCGTGGAACCGTTCAGTGGCACCTGCGAGATTGCGAAAGCATGCTGAGGGCTTCCCAGACATCGCCATTTCGTGGGATGCGACAGGCATGACGACTGCGTCAGTCAAGCTCTAACGAGCTTGGTTGAGGTATATCGTGACAGCGTTGTGTGCACAGCGTGCGACATTGGTGGCTCTCCGTGGGCTGCGAAGCTCTGCAAAGAGTACTTGGCCAGCGTGGAATGGAATTTATTTGCCCGGAAAGGGAACAGCAGTTGGGATGCTCCTGCTGAGTGTCCCCCGTATCAATGTCTACCGGGCTACATAGTCCGGTATATTGCGAACTACGACGGGGACCACGTGGTTTCCCTGGGCTACTCACATGCGTCGGTGGATAATTGGCCTGCAAAATACCACGCCCTGCTGGGCACGCAACACCCGCTAACATTACGGGCGGTGGAACCGACGCCGAGGTGTATGGTAGTACGTCCGTCGATGGTGTAGTTCGAAGGTGTGGGACTCGGGGTGTCTGCAGAACAGGTCTTCGCGAAAGCAGAGACGATTCTCTCCTTCTATGGGACGCTCCTTTACGCAGACTTGCGTGAGTGTATCCCGGAGAAGACGAAGGTCTATGGAGGTGGAACTTTGAGGGTAGACAAAGAACGTTTCAACCAAGTAGCTATTCTCATGGAACGGCGGGCGGAGTCCCGTTCAGGTCCGAGACAAAGGTATTAAATTGCACCGGCACCAATTTGTGTGCCCGAGTTTGTGAATGACGCCAGATACTTGCCTCAGGATGAGGAAGAGCTAAATAGAGGTACTTCTAGAGCCCGAGACACAAACTTGGAGTTCCATGAGGATCGAGGGGAACTGTCGCAAAGAGCTCTACGTTCACGAAACACTGTTACGATCCGTGCGACGCGTGACGTTGTGAAGGGCGAAGAGATGTTCACGAACTACGGGTATAAGTTTAGCTTGTATGTACGTGATAGGATCTTCAAAAATAGCGTGCAGATACACAAACAGAAACAATAAGTTCTACTTCGAGAGCCAGTTCCCGGCGAGTAGGCCACACTGTAGCAGCTGAGAAAGACTTGGGCTCAGGAGCAAAAAAGGTCGCTCAGAAAAGGGGACGATTTTGGGGTCGCCATAGCAGTAAAAGAAGGATTGAGAACTAATGAAAACCTCTACTTGGGCGGTGTCACTAGTGACAAGGGCTCAGATCTACACATGTGAAAACGCATGAGCAGGTAGATGTGCGAAATTCAATCTGAAAGAAAACTTCCATCTGCCCACGTATTTTCACATGTGCAGATCTCAGCCCCTGTCACTAGTGACACCACTCAAGTCTGAGTCTTCGTTACTTTCTGGAATGCCCATCTGCAGGCCCTCATCCCCTGCTTCTGGTCCTGCCGTCGACTCCTATGATACTTCAAACATCCGCAGGCACTCTCCGCTTGTGCATGCCTTTACAAGCGCACCAGTACCAGTGGTAGCTGCTAGCTGGCACTTTTGCTGGTCAGTTCACAACAACTGCGCAGTATTCTTCCAACTTTTCCTTCTCACCGAGCCTATGTCTGTGCTGTTCTGCCAGTGGCGCAGCTCTCCATCGATGGCTCCGCCGACAAGAAGGACGAGAACGGCTGTTCCGATGCAACGATCTCGCAAGCGCACCTACATTCAGCGCGAGGGGAAGGATGATGTCCTGGTTATGCCTGTCACTGTGACTGCGCCGAACAGCGAGGCTAATGCAACTCAGCCGCACCTGGCAGGCAGGCTAACCGGGGCTGTCCAGCCCGAGGCAACGCCAGCGCCGTCGCTGTTCGGTCCAGAAAGTAAACACGCCGAGGGTTCCACTCTTCTGGCGCCTCAACATACTACTGTAACACTGCCGGTTTGACAAGGGCGCGCTGCCAACCAGATGCCTATTTTTTGTGCGTCTATTCAATCTGACAGCAGCTTGAGCACAGCCAGCTTCACCGTCCGGCCGGGAATTGTCTCCGCCCCGCCCGTCCGCACACCCGGCATTGCAGCCCCTGTGCGATCTCATACACGCCACGGAGTCGGACAAACTCATCGTGGGACCCCTCGTCCTCCTGGTGCATCGGAGGTGCGACCCTCTTCGTCTCGACCCCCGCCCATGCCGTCCGTGACAAGGGTTCAGAATTCCGCTTTAGCTCACTCACAATCGATCTCGTGTCAGCAGATGGAAGAGCTATAAACTATGCTTGCTGAGCAGAGGAACAAGATCAGGGCGCAGGAGGAAAAGATTTCTGGTCTGAATACGAAGGTCAACGAATACAAGGAAAAGCTACGGCAGGCCCATCGAGAGCTTCCTGAGATGCTGGTGGCGACTACGGCTACGTTTTCCGAGATCCTATGATTATAAGCCGAATGAAATGATGTCAAGCAGGCCGGCAAGAGCCAGCGCGTGGCTCGAGGAATTTCAAGTGCGACCCAGCAGGCCACACCGCGTGCCGAAACTAGACAAGGTCAGAGTCGCAGGCGTATGACACAAGTGGGGGAAAAGTACATTGGTGTTGCCAAGACCATCAAAACGCAGAGTTTGCAATGGTGCCACCGTGGAACTGCTGAGCTTGACTCAACAAGTTCTGTTCCAGTCCAGGGCTGCGCGGGTCGCAGTGAGACATGCGTGGCGGGGGAGCTTTCAGCGGACGGCCTGGAGGGTGTCGTGCCGATTCCGCCGATGTTTCTTGCCCATCGGAAGGAGTACTATACGTCTTCGTACTACTATGAGGCGACGGATCTGGTAGGAATGGTGCGTGGAGAGCTCGGCAGCGGGAACTGGTCGTCCTTGTTCTTGGATGCCGAATACCGCCGCGAGTGCGAGGAACTAGTTCAACAGGCTATGCTCTATGTGCAAGAATGAGGCACACAATCTTTGACTTGAGGAGCGCGCCGAATAGAAACGCTAGAAACAAGCTGTTCCAATGCGTTAAGTACTTTTTCTTGATGTCGCGGAAGACCACATTTGTATCGGATAGGGAGCGGTCAGAGCGTAAATCTCAAGCACCTGTATCGCAGGTGATGCTATTGTGTTCAAAAAAGGAGTAATGGACTCCAGACTTCTCAAGGTGGCCACACGGCAAGGTCGACGATATAGCATACGGGGATGACTCAGTACTGAAGGCGGTGTGTAACGTTGAGTACGGTCCTGTACTATTTAGAAACTCTTTCGGCAGACATGTCCCTTACGAGCTCCGAGAGTACCATGTTCAAGAGGTTGGGACGTCCGCGTATGGGCCTATCGAGCAACTCGCACGCCTGGACGTCTGGTCCGGAACAGAGGTATCCTGCCTATAGCATGCTGAGGGCCGTGGCAGCCAGCGCCAACGCACTTACAGCCTGACGTCTTCCAAGTATCTGCCCTTGGCAACCGTGCAGATACCGTGCAGCGTTTGCAGCGTTTTATGCCGCATTGTTCTGCAGCAGATGTTTCGGTATGGTTCTACGGTTCAGGGGGCGTTGTGCGAGCTCGTGAATGAGAGAATGGAACGGTCTCGTCAGGAGTGCGGCGAGGATTTGTCAGCAGGCGCCCCCGGGGTAGCCACAAACATAGTGAAAGTGGGTTCAAAGAACAAATTTCTATGTGGCGGTACGGAAGATGTGGTTTCCGGACAACATCTCCAGTATGCGTGGCTGTGTTATCGATTGCTTCCTTACACAGGTATACTGAAGCAAGGGACCAAATGAACTTTGGAATAGCGCGTCTGGCCTGTCACGGATACACGCCACAACTTTGATTTCTCCCCCGCGCGCTGTTATTGGAGCAGAGGATGAATAGCTGTCGACTTACAGAGGAGAGAGAAGGGAGCAAATGGTACTTGTACATTGTTAGCTCACTAAACGAATTATATTTTTCTCGTGTGTTTAATTTTAGTGGAGAGAGATCGGCGTCCCTATTCGAGGAGAGGGTTCCGGTAGAACTGCCCATGGATCAGGGTCTCTGTAGAACCTGCGTATGTAGAACTGATGGTAGAGCTAGTGGAGCTGAGGAGTGGAAGGGGGGATGTGGAGATTTAACCGCACCACGTGAGCTGTACCAATCATAGCAGAGGCCTTGTCCACGCCAAACCGGGGAGAAGCAGGAGCTCGACGCCATCGCCGCACCATTTCTGAGAGCGGGACCCGATTTTCTGTGCGAGTTATATTCTCATCTATACACCACGGCAAGCAAACGCATTGCAGAGTGTCATCAACAGCGTCGATTTGTGGAATACAATCCATGTACCGAACGAACGCATACTCGGTAGGTTGCATTGATTCACGACCATGCATACGAAAGAGACACAGAACATGGGCCACCCATACAGTTTCTGTGTCTTCTTCGTCATTAGCCGGCAAGGGCGCGAAACTGAATCGCTGCCGTTTCGTCGGGCCGGAGCTGCTATTTGCATAAACGCCCGAAAGGACATGTTTCTGCATTGGGTCGAGTCGAATGACGTGCAGTTTTGAAGCATAGTCGTTATTGGAAAGACAGAAGCCACCTAGAACGTAACAGATTTTGACGGTAGTAGTTTGGAGAGTGTCACATGTGTGGACTGAATAATGCTGGAGAAGCTCGGCGCGGACAAGTTCAAGCACCATAGCGGTGGCCTAGTTCCCAAGCTCGAGAAGAAGATGGACGCAGATGTCGAGGGCTGATCCGCGTAGTGATTGGAGCATTGCGGCGGTGAGGCGGCCTTCTTCGTTTCCGAGAAGCGGTATGGCGAGAGGTCTCAAGTGAGGGAGTTCGCGGAGGTATACTCTAAAGCCTTCCCTGACAAGACGCGCCCCGTGCCTGTCGTCTAGGTTCCTGTGCAGGATTGTGGAACGACGCGATTGGGAGATGGAGCCGACCTGAGTTCGATAGGCAGCAAGGTTTTGGGAATGCCGGGTTCGGCGGACGTTTTGGTCCATGGCTGTTGCCCTTCGCTTCGAGGTGCGGCGGTAGTCTTCCTTGAATGCAGTGTGGGCGTGTTCAAAAACACCTGCATCTAGATGTTGTAGGCCTCCAAAGTTGTAGATGTCATCTGGAAGGTGGGTGAGGAGATGAACGTTGTGGGTCTTGAGCCTGGTGGGGTGGTGGTCCCCAACGATGTGGAGCATGGAGGCTTTACACGTATTGATACGGTCCTCTAGGTTGTCAATCTCGGCGGAGACCCAATGCTTCTGTAGTTCCTCTCTCGAGTTGAGTATTAGAATGTCTGGGTACTGAGCGTAAATAAATATGAGGGACGCGGAATCAGGTTAATCACAGCAGCGGTCTATGATTCCTGCGATAATTGAAAAAGCGATGTCAACGGACTTCTATGGTTTGGCCTCGAGCATGCCACGGACTCTTTCATTTGCATATAGTCCGTTCGGGCGACTGCCTTTTTTGGACGCGGAGAAGTCGACGTGTAGGCTGGGAACGTAGAAATCGCCCTGAATGGCAGCCAGAACCATATTGACTTCGTGAAGGAGAGCTGTGCGGATGGTTCTGAACTGCTTCCGACTATTGCCGGTGGAAGCTTGCGCTGAAATAGGACCGGGGAGACAAGCCTAAGAAATATGCTCGTTTTGATTAGTTTGGAGATGCCGAGGTGGAAGTTGTGCAGCTGGTTGAAACCGAAAATGGAGTGCACATCGAGACGAGAATTGGACGTAAGCACGGGGCATGTTTCTAGAAAGGACAGCAACCTCCAGAGGGAGGAGGTGGCGACGGTTTGTTGCGCATGTGCGGTGGCAGCTCGTGCCTGAGCCGCCCCACCCACCAATGCAAGAGCAGCGGCGTCGGCCTCGAGGTCGGCCACTTTTCTGCGACGAAGGATAGTGGACTGCGTGGTGCGTGGCGGGATTGAGGCGGACGCAATGAGAAGGCTTGAAGTTACTTCGCGACGGTGCGAGGGCTGGCTGGTTTTCGTGCCTGACCGAGTGTCGGTGATATCCTTCGCGTCAGATAAGTCGCAACAGTAGCTGGTGAGGACTGGGTGACATTTCCAGAGCCGATGGTAGGCATCTGAGCATGTGCAACCTACTAGGGCCTTTTCATACAGAGGCGATAGCAGAGAGTACAGGGCGGAGTCTAGTATGGAGGTTTTGGTGTCTGGTGCGCGAGTAGTCGAAGAAGATGGAAGGACGTCAAAGTATCTGTCGTTCACGGTGGAGAAGAGCTGGACAGGAGTATAGCCAACGACGGTGTGCCGGGTCATTATGCAGCGTCGGCGGAAAGCGGCGGAGAGGTTGAGAAGACTGAGATGCACGTGATAGGCATCGAGGACGCTTTTCTCAAAATGAGTAGCGGATTCATCCATATATATATCTCTATGCAACCTACAAACGCGTCGATCCCTGACGCTCCGGTGTCCCAGATGACACCCTCGAGCTCGGTATCTATGACTCCTTCCTTGAGGTCCTAATAAACTTGTCGGTGGGCCTTAGTCTGCAGGGGTTGCGCGAAAAGAGGCATGTCGCTCGGCGAGAGATCATCACAAGGGCGGAAGTAGCAAGACTCTGTGCTCGGTTGCGCTACGTGTTTTCGCAGGATCTCGGGAGGGTCATGTAAGTAGGCAGTTGCGAAGGACGTACTGCTGTGGTCCAACCCACGAGCTGCGGAGATGCCCTGATGGTCAACCTCCTTCTCGACAACGACGATTGTGACGTAGTGACAATCTTTTGAGGAGCTAATGCGGTCTTCGAAGCGGGCGAGAGAGAAGTCAGGATCCCTGAGGATAGAAATGATCTCGTCAACGCTGCGCGGACCGGCAGTTCTCTCTACTCCGGCAAGAGAAACTGCGATAGATTGTATGAAGAGGTCTGTCTTCCTTATGGTCGGTTCTGCTTCTGGGTGACACAAGAACGGGAGCAAGGAAAGCAGAGGCGCTGGAGCCTCATCAGAACGGACGTTATCATTTTAGTAGACAGGAGGTTCTGGGGCGGGTGATCCTTGCGGATGAGTAGAGACGAGCTCGGCCGGTCGATGTGTTCGGAAGTGACACTGTTGCTCGTGTTTGGAAAGGAGGTACGCGCCGGGAGACGAATAGACGCAGTGCCAAAATTTGCAGCACATGTTTAGGGCTGGCAAAGATTGCTGCAAGCAGAACGGCTGTCGGGAGGAGTTGGAGAGGGGCAAGGTAGGCCGTTCTCCGCGTGTGAAGCTGTCTTTTTGTTTTCAATAAATACAAGATGGTAGCTCCGCTCGTGAGCAATCGCGCGTTCACAAAGGCTAGTGCAGGTCTCGTGCACGCGGGAGTGGTCAAAGTGGAAGGCGCGGCCTGCTATTCAACACATACGCACACTATTGGCTGTGTCGACAAGAGCACATCATGCATTCGCTGACGGATACTACAACGAGCGGTGGGAATCGAAAAGCAGTGATATTGTAATATCCGTAATTGAAAGGTTTCCGAAATTTCGTACGGTCTTGGGTAATTTCACCAAAGTTATTTTCAAGGCACGGTGGCAACACTGTGGACCACAAGGACCTACCACAGGCTCTATTTGAACGGTAGTGACGCGGGACGCTACCACGTCAAATCTGCAAAGGTACCCTGCCGTCGACGTAAAGTACTGAGCGACAGTTTTTCCTTGTGATGCGACGGCGTGCACAGGTAATCAGCGCGTATTCGAAACGGTATTTGCACGGGCGCGAAGGGCCTGAGCCGGATAGAAGGTGTCGTTCAAGACTGGCTGGACATATGACGTGCAATGTGATGCGGGGAGTGCGGGCTGTTGGAGGTGGAGAGGGTAAGGTAGTGCGGGTGAGGGTGGGGTGTGGTGTACAAACTGGAAGGGACGGTGGGTGGGAGGAGTGGCGTTATTCAAGAGTGGTAGGACGTGTGGCATGCGATGCGATGCAGGAAGTGCGGACTGTTGGAGGCGGAGAAGCTGAGGGAGTGCTGGTGAGAGAGTGCGGGTGATGGTTTGGTGTGGTGTGCAATCTGGAATGGGTCGTGGGCGGGATGGGCGGTGTCGTCGAAGAGTGGCAAGACGTATGGCGGGTGACGCGACTCGAGAACGGTGGGCTTCTGGAGGTCGAGGGCGATGCCATGCGGGGAGTGCAGGCCGTTGGAGGCTGAGAGGTCGAGGCAATGCTGGTGGTGGTGAAGTGCGGTGTACAAACTGGAATGGGAGGCGGGCGGGATAGGTGGCGCCGTTCAAGAGTGACGAGGCATACGGTATTCGGTGCGATGCTGGGAGTACTGGCTGTTGGATGTGCAGAGGGTGAGGAAGTGCAGGTGACGGTGAGGTATGGTATGCAAACTGGAAGGGATGGTGGGTGGGATGGAAGGCGTCATTCAAGAGTGGCGAGATGCTTGGTTGTTAATGCGATGCGGGGAGTGCGGCCTGTTGGAAGTGGAGAGGGTAACGGAGTGCGGGTGATGGGGAGGCATGATGGTGAAAACGTAGATCCGTCCAAATACTGTAGAAGGACTATTCATGAAGCAGTACGGAAATGTAGAAGAATACACCGGAACGTTCATCTCGCGCTAGGAACGTCTCGTTTAGCTTGAGTAAGCACGCTGCGCAGCTGCACTTTACGCAGTTCCGAATGCAGCAAAACTGCATTCTGAACCGTGAAACGTGCGGTTGTTGAGCAGCAAAACTAGGGATGGACTTCCTCACGTCGCAGTACGCAGCATAGTATAACTGCATCCTGGACTTCCACAGCCTGTAGTATGTTAGCTACTTATACTGAACCCAGACGTCCACTGAGTGCAGTACGAAGTCTAGTAATACCCGGACGTCCACCAGGTGGATGTCCAAGTCTAGTATTACTAGACCCGGACTTTCACCAGGTGGACGTCCAGGTCTAGCAATACTAGACCCGGAACTGCAAAATGTGTAGTAAGCCACGGGTATGACTAGATCTCATACTGCACTCAGTGGATGTGCTCATCCAGACCCGGAAACACAGTCGGAGACGGAGTTTTTAAAAAGTGTAGACTCGTAGAGATATTCTGTAGAACTCTTGTTTCGACTGAAGATGGATTTGAAGTGCTCCATCCTTTCCAAAGCTCCGGCACTTCGGAGCACCAATTGAGCAAAGAAAAAGGATTAAACACTTCCCAATGACTTACTAACTTGCCTTGAAAGCTGGCCTTCTATCAAGCAATTTGGCCTCGTCTGAGGAGGGATTTACTGTAAATACTACAATAAGCCACTATCTAAAACGTTATCTCCTTTGTAGTGCAACCCCTCATTTCCAAAGCACTATAATCGCACTGTGATTGTGCTTTCTTCGAGAGACACAATAGTAGCTACCTGTGTATATTGCACCGGGCTCCTACTTCATGCGACCGTTTGCTTTATGTGAGATTGAGCTCGGGCTCACGAGGCAAGCTCAAAGAACATATTTTAAAGCGTTGGCCGTCTAGATGACAACAGATTACACATAAATTGCTAGCTCATATGTTCTCACGTACCCCTTGTCCTATCCATTCCACCTTCGCCCTCTTTTCGATACTACCGTTCATCTATTGCAATCAGAAACTTGTGCAGCGTAGTCTACCTGAGGGCTACTGCTTCGCGATGTAGAGATGACGAGTTAGACTAAGTTAGGTTTCGCAAAATCATGAATAATTGTTCGGGATCTCAACGAATTGCACCCATACGCTGATACCTAGGTAGTTTCTACAATACCCGCTAAAACATAGGATGGTATATGGTGAAAGCTTCTAAAGGAGTGTTACGACACAAATGTTTAGCAAACCTCACATGTTTTAATATATAGGCATTACTGGTAAGGAGCAGTAGTCTAATGGACTACCTCTTGCACTTAATTGCGTAATATATCAGCTCTAAGGCTGTCTATCGGAGTACATAGTTCAACTAAACTTTCGTTGGGACTCTATAATATGTTGGATTGAGGGCAAAATGTGACCCGACTCACCTCAAACCTGTATTAGCATTACACAAAAACCAGTTCTCGCTTATTCTGTCGTGAGAGTCGGAAGAAACAAGCTTCGGTATGCTTTGGTTTTTGCGGACCCTGCAGGGAGGCTGGTGGATGGTATTCATATGTGACCCATTTATCCTTCTCCGCTTGTGATTCGTAGGAACGAGGTGTTGTTCGGCGCTGCTTACACATCCGAGAGGGCGCTCATCCTGCATGTCCCCAATAGCCGTACCTTGGATTTCTATAAGGGCATTCTTCTTTTTGATGGGACCTGCCGCAAGATGTTCGTAGACAATTACCGGATTCATCTAGCTGCGTGGGTCCATGAAGTTCTTGCATAGCAGCCACGCAACAAAATTATAACCATACGAGAGATTAGAATCGGCGTGGAGCGACTAAACTTGACCTTGAGAGTATTCTCCAGACTCAAAGAATCCTCTCGGTCACAGTTATTGCAGTTAATCTGGCCGTAGGTCTCATGATACCTCTCGGCCGATCCAGAAACATTCATCAGAAAGCGCACAAGTATCGACTCGTCCCTCTCTTTTCTCCATCTATTGTGGACAACCGTATTACGGAGAGATACGACAGACCATGGGGTGAGGTATTACACTCTTTGATGGTCCATCCAAAGAACTGCCAAAAGTTCCCTTCAAACTCCCGCCAGCTTCCCTGCCACGATAATGCAGTCTCAATAGGACCTAACCTGCTTTGCTTTTAAATGAACCGTCGGTCACCGATGTGTTGTGGTTTTGGTAACAGTGTAAAATCTTACCTGGTGCCACATAAACGCCCTGGACGTGGCCACGGATGCAAGCCATGAACCACCGCCTCTGACGCTATGCGTCCAAATTCATAGCCTAGCCAAACAGATTGTAGCTGCAGTTGAGCTGCTAAAACTGTCCGCAAACATAAGTGCAGAGCTATCACTCCTACCAATATCAATCTTCAGACGGGGCGTCGTTCCACTCTCTCCACCCGCAGCGTTCCGGGCATTGCTGTCATTGTCGGGCTGGTAGTCGAGAGCAACGTAATATCAGAGGCTAGTTTCAACGGAATCTTTACCAAGTCCACACCATGGCTACATCCTCTCACCAACGCATGTGAACTATGATGACGTCACATAATGAGCGTAATGCTCGTCGGTGGCCTCCAAAAACCCATTGCCAATCGACCATGTTGATAAGGCCTCTGTAAACTTAGATCTTTCTGAGCATAAATTGACTCCAGTGAGACTCACCATGCATTCAGATCTTTGCTCTGAAATGAAACGATCACTATCAAGGATGGAACTCTACTTCGCAAAAGGACGAGTTTTTCAAAGGTCCCTTCTATCTCCGACCTAGTAGTTCGTCATACTTACCAGCACACTGGATTTATTGAGTGTTCCGCAGTGCGCCACGAGGTGACCATCTACTCTTTCCACCCGAATGTCCGTCACCCTGATAAGTACCGACAGATTTTTTTGACGGAGACGTTTAGAGAAAACACTCATGCGGAGTATGATTACGGGGTACGTTTCCAAATTTGAGCACATCTCCAACCTAACCAATGACCTTCGAAGTTTTGCGTCTAACTTGCCTACCCAGATGGCTACATATTTCTTTTTCGATCTACTCGCGTTCAGAGGATTCTGAGTCGTCTTGCGGAGTTTACGCCATACACTATGTATTTATGAAGGAAACTACTTCTTCACTTTCCGCTCCTTCACAGATTTAATCTTTGGTTTCGGACACAGTCTAATTGATTCCTGTCGGAGTTATTCTGACATCGTGAGAGGAGATTCCAGCCGCAGAACTCCTGCCTTTGAGGTTCAGACGCCTGATCTGACACTGGATACGCCAGTGGATCGTGATGCATCCCTGGTGCCTTCCATTCACAACAGCAGTTTGACCTCAACAACAGTCCCTGACACGAGTTTAGACTTCCGAGGGGCGTACAAAACATGCTTCCGAGCTGACACTGTTGCCACGAATGAGGCCCGACAGCGTAAATTAATCTGTGGAATGAAGCGAACGTCAGATTCTGCTTGCATTACTTGGAATTAGGTGTGGAATAGACTCGGGGAAAATTGTTCAGGTTACTTGTAGACCGCCTATTCTCCAAACTTTTGACCCCACCAATACTCTATAAGATCAGCTGTATGTATTAGGTGTACTCAATATATTGGCAGACATAATAGTTGGCTGAGTTTACACTTCGTATGAGGGCATGTTTCGCGGAGACATTAAAGGGTTCAAGACATGTCCTTTTTCGATGTTCTTCGTATCCAGTTGGATGTCTTTGAGTACTCTACGCTGTCTGTATGGACCTTTAGAAACACTCGACGAGCTTTTCGCACAGTCAGGGTGTTAGTGCGACAAGGTACGCTACCCTTTGTTTTGATATCACATAGGGGGTTTATACATACACCAACCAGCATACTCGCCATACGTATTATGTAGTTTACAACCTTCTCAGTGGTCCATTGGCCTCATATGAGGCAAAAACCAATGCCCAATAGACACTAGATCCATTCTACTGCTGTACCATCCTACCGCGAATCCACTCTACATGTGTATCTTCAAGATCAGTTTCAGAATCACTCACCGAAAACGCCATTGTATGACAACTGTAGCTTCTTCTTTACAGATGAAATTGGCAGTTACCATACATGAAACAGGACTGTTTACACATTTGAAAAAGTTGAGTTTGTGAACTGTTGTCAGATACATTACCTACACTGCCTTAACTTTTCGTGCTTTTTCCACGACACGCTACAATCGTAGCTCCCTTATTCAGAAAGAACTCTATAGTAAAAATGTACATAGCTCAATATTTGGCGCCAATGGAAGAAAATGATTGGGGTAAAGCTGTTGTCAGGGCCTCGGATTGAAAGAGAACACTGAAATGATAGTTAATCGGAGGTTCGAAATGGAAGAGTTGTATCAAAAGACTTCCTTTCAAAGATCGTCGTCTTGCCTCGAAAGATAGGTGTTCGTCCAAACTTTACATTCGCTAGACTTTTACATTAATTTATGTTCTGGATGGTCAATGCTGAAGACTCAAGAGAATTGGGATACACGGTAAGATTTGACTCTGCGTTCTGTCTCATTTGAGAGGGATGGTACAGTAGAGACGAGGATACGATACGGAGCAGCGATCTCCGTTTCTACAAGGCATACTGTCTGTGGTCATGGACCATCCCAATGCGGGCCATTTCCAGATTCATGGGATTTTAGACGACCGACTATATCCGAACATTATTTCTGAAGATAAAGTTTCGGCAGAAACTGGATACGTCAAACAATTAATTACCGTGCTCTCGCTTTTCCTCCTTGATCCGATGCCCTCTTCCCTTTGGAGTTGGACCCCCTCCAAGCTGACTATACCAAGGACTAGATTTCACGCTGGCAATTTCGCATGTGCTAATGAAGCACGGTACTGTAAAAGGGATAGTGCATTTCGCTGGGCATTCTATCAGCAAGAGGACGTGAGAGGTGCCATTCTTACACTGCAATTCTACCCTTCAAGAGGGTCGGGAAGAAATTGGCGTCTGGGCTGCGGCTGCGTGTTCGCCTCCTGACTTCCACTCTCCCCGACAAACTGACAGCCTCCTAAAGTCTGCTCAACTGTTAGTAAGGGGATGGGAGCACATTGTTGCAATAAGTGGATATGGACTATTCGAAACCTACGGAACACTCATCTTCGACCTCGCTATATATGCCCAATTTACGCACTCTAGTTAGGCTAGGGAAGCGCAAACATAGGAATAACAACGTTTGGAGTTCGTTAAGAAAGTCAAGGCGCTGTCTTCCTATCCCCCTGTTTGGTTCTTAGCTGGGTATGATATCACAAATTTACTTCCTGAAAGCGGCTAATCTGTATTTTCCAGCTGTCTACGTCCCCGTGAAGTGATGGATGTGCAGTCTGCAGTTTGGGTAGTCAGTCTCTCTCTCCATTGGTATTTATGGAGTACACACGAGACTAGATCGAGAAGGAGATATAAGATGAAACTAGGCCAATGTATAAAATCATCTGTAAATTGATCTGTAATAGTCTTAGAAGGTAGGAGATAAGTCCTGCGATTGTTCTAGAGCATTGTTCATGCTGGTTCGTAAGCATTGGAGTTGGAAGAAATTATGAGTGAGAATGTTTTCAAACACCCATAGCTGCTCGTCAACTTTGGTGCGGACTTTCTGAATTAATTCGAGCAGCAGTTTGTACATGAGAAATGCTGGGTTAAAACTTGAGCAAGAGAGTATCGACGGGCAGTCCAACTTTGTGTTCGTATAGCTTAGCTCTATGTAAGCAGCGTTTCAAGCGAGGAACACGGTAGGGTTAAAGTGGAAAGAAAATAATTCACAGTCGGCTACTTTCGCTCGAATACGAAAACGGCGTACCCCCAATTATTCGAATTCCGCCGCATACCCACTCGGATATTTCCTACATCGCGGAGAGATGCCCCGTGGTACTTAACCTCCATGGACATGCGAAAATCTAGGCATAGAATTTGGCAAGTCAAAAGCAGGGATTCTGAAAAACTAGCAACGTGGGCCTGCTAGACTAGGGGTCAGAAAAGGTCTCCGATTGGGAACCTGCAGAATCGAGAGCAACGAGGAGTACCAAGTGTATTTTACGGGAATTGTTAGTGTCAGACCAATCTGCCTCCAACGCGTAGTTCCAGAAATGTTGCTGCATGCTTTCTCGTGGCGGAGTGATCCGCTTCCGCGAAATGCGATTTCGAGGGTGATGCAGTAGACTCGCTGGCTTTTGTTCCGATGCGTCGTTTGACGCACCACACCTGCAGTGCATAATGCACCTGAAGCCTTCGCCGGGGACCGACAAGAGAGGCAGGGGTTGAACTGACGGGCAGGAGGCCATGGGGGAAGATTTGGTTGACATGGAGGTGGGATGGACGGGTGGATTGCGTTTTGGGTACGCAGCGGACAGTCACATTCCCTCTACAAAATCATATAATTCTTGCAGTCAACACGAAGCATTCAAAATATGCACGGGTGGACAAGAGGGGTTTTGTGACGATGGAGCTTTGCAGGGATATGTATGTTGTTTTATTTCACGTGCTGGCATTCTTTAGAAAGATGATGTACCTACAGTACCACCAAACAATGAATTGGTAGTTGATGTTATGTAGCACTGCCCCTGGGGTTTGGCACGAGACTTGATTGAAAGTTTCCTCACGTGGGTTCTCCATGCGACTAAAGGTGACGCATATTGCTGCTTGTGCAACAAAGAAACACAATTGGGAAACGTGTCTCGAACTTGTGGTGTATGTTGTTTACTTGTCGACAGCATAAAGATCACATTGTTGTACTGTACTGTAGGTGGGGCATGCGTTGTCTGTACGTCGATGGCGCGCCAAGTCGAGGTCGAGAAATGCCCAAGTGGGATGAGTGAGGCGACGGGTACGGGGAGGGAGGGGGGGGTGGAATTCGTGTGGTTTGGCTATTCTACAGTAGATTGTAATTGACTGGTTCTTGTTTTGGTGCTGCAAACTGCACTGTAAGGCCGGCAATTTGGAAGCCTATGCTCATAGTTGCCTTTGCGCACAGTTGCCTTTACGCATAGTTGCCTGCATTCTTGCCGTTCTTCAATTACAACGTACTGTACTTCCAATTGCGTCGGGCTTTGGGAAACAAGATGGTAATTGTGCGGCATATTGAAACTGTTGCACGTATAAAACAGGTATTCCAAGTGGGGTTGCCCGAGTTCATCGCCAGGCGCCAAGCGAAACCGCGAAAAACCCCATTTTGAGTTTACAGTACAACAAGTCGCAAGCATCATCACCATTAACACCCCCTCCCACTGCGCCACGTGAGTTGCCCACAGAAGGGGGCCCCTCTCGTCATCTTTTCGTCCTTTGTTTTTCTTCTATTTTTCGTCACGCCTCTCACCACTTGCACAGTCTGTTTGGCGCACCCGTACCCCCTCAGCTTGCAATTCCTCTCTTCTCACGTTTCCCACACACTCGCGTTGCGTCTTTCGCGGTCTTTCTTGTTGCTTTTACCCTCGTTCGTCATCGCGATGGGAAACACGATTTCACGCAGCCACATCCGCGATGCCGACAGAGGTGTCGCAAAGGCCACCCGTGCCAACACCAAGCGCAACTCTGCGGGCCTTGCCCTGGACGCACCGTTTGCGTCTGCTCCGCCGAGCTACCCCCATGCACACACGGCCGCACTCCCGACGGGCCAGCTGCCACCGTTTCCACAGCAGCGCCCACGCCGTTTGCACCCCCATCGACATCACAGTGATGAGCCCATGCCGGTCTTCCTCGCCACGGCGTCGCCGCCACACAAGAAGGGCCGCGGTGCACGCGATACGCCGTATAGATTGCAGGAACCATCCGCAGCTGGGGCGGACGGTTTTGGGGATAGAAGCCATGCAGAGGCCCGAGAAAGCGTGCGGATCAATCAAGAAACCCGCTCGCAATCTCCCGCGTCACGGATAGGCTTCCCGGAGAACCGTCATAGTTTCACGTACGGGTCACTGAAACATTTGTCAAGAGACGCGGAACTCGCTCCCAATCTCACTTTTTCTGACGAAGAGCAAGTCTCGGATGCAGATGTGGATGTGGATGCTGATGCTGATGCGGACGCGGACGCGGACGCGGACACATCGCCAGATGTGGGTGCCAAGCTGGCAATTCCGGCCATGTCAACAGCCCGAGCTGAAACGAAATCCGTCTCTTCCGCGCATACGCAAACGCCACCATCCCTTTCTTCCCGTCGCAGGGAGAAGCCAGCAGATAACAATATATCGTTTTCTCGGAGCGCCGCCGGAAGTGCGACTTCTCCGCTACCCGGCTCGGAAGGGTCTACATCTCTGCACAGCAGCCATGCTGCGAGTAGAGAGGCGCGCACAGATCAGATATCGTCGTCGTCCTTCTCAAAACGTCGCACGTCTCCCTTTTCCCAACGTGCTACTGCGAGTATTGACCCAAGTGTGCCAGGCGGAACTCTTCGCGATTGCCAGACGGCCAGGACTCAATCTCCGCCACGTGTCGACAAGCCTCCCCGAGCTAGAAAGGTTGTGAGCTTCAATGAAAACGTTCATGTTGTCATGTATCCATGCGATGGCAGCGTCACCTCCTCGTCTACCAGCGACGGTCCTAGCGGTCAAAACCCCAGCGGCAGGCCTACGAAGCGCAGAGCTCGCTCAGTGTTTAGGTTGCTCTCCAAGGTTGGACCCACACCTTCTGGCCAAGAGCGCGTGAAGCATGACGACGTCTGGTTATCGCGAAAAAGCACCCAGTCTGATGAGGTTGGCATCGGGCCCGTACCGGGTCATATCGAGATAACCGAAGTCGTGTATGATGACCTCTCCCCACCGTCCCAGTCACGCCGGAGCTATTCGGATCGAGACGGTAGTGTTGATCGTCTTCTAAGTTTTGAGTCTCCACGAGATTTGTACGAAGAAAATGGTCTTGTAGTTTCATATGAAAGAGCAATGCGCACTCTGGGAGCTCTTGCCCCGAGTGAATATAGTCGTGACTCGCGAATAAGAAAAGCCTCTATCTCGGATGATTATGATTACAAGGACAGGCAAGATTCAACCGATGATGATGACACCATATCTCTGAGCGATGCGCATCTTTCGCGCGATGGTATTGCAGAACCTGAAGCTATTGGGGATCAGCTCCTATCTCCTGGGAAGGAGACTGAAAATGAAGTTCGCCCAAATTCGTCGTTTGATATATCTCCAATGTGGCAGAGACTTAGGAGGGTAGACGAGCTGGATGTAGTAGCCTCGTCGCAACCAGCGCTTGCGGATGCGTGCGGTTCTGGAGAAGATGCAGAACAATCTCCACGGAATAATGGACAGGGAGGCGTTGATCACACTCGGCTGAAATCAGAAGAGGATCAGCTTACCTTTACCAGTCGTACTCGAGAGACTGCGGAAACCCTCGATGGGCCTAAGCCGGGCAAACACTCCGAGAATAGCAGCATCAGCGGGGATGATTCTGCTTCAAAACTTGAACAGGGGTTAGCAAGGCGATTCAATGTTGAACATGGACTATTAGAACCTCATGACGAGCGATGGCGCTTCATCTCGAAGCCGAGTGAGCTAGTTCACAACAGCTTACCGGAAGGTGGACACGATAATGGCCCGAGCACGGAGGGTCTGGAAAATGCGAAAGCTGAAGGGGGCTCGCCTCTACTTGCGGGCGAGCATTTACGATTAGACGAAAGAAAAGTAGCGGAACTGAACGGGTCTATTTTGGCTAGAATAACTCCTTCTTCGCCGTCAGCAGCAGACTGTGGGCCAGCATCAGACCCTCCGTCATTAGCAGACCCAGCATCGGATGTGGATCCTCTATTGCTGTCTACTGGAGGTGATGGATCGGGCGCAATTCGGCGTCAGATGGTAAATCTATCAGAAGTAGACCAAGATCAGTCCCAAAACCCGAACCGATATTCGCCGAAGACATCGACGGAGGCAGTACTAGAGACAGCAATTCGGTCGAGCGTTGAAACTGCTTTACGTATTGAGTCTCCAAGCGGAACAGGGGTGGTGATGAAGGTTCCCCTTGACGCACACGTGGGACGATTCCTGGAAGATAACAGTGCGGAATCCACGAATAGTTTCTCGTCAGCAGAGGGTGATGACGATTCGAGTGAAACATCAACGTTTAGCCAGTTTCTTGATAGGAAGAGCCCCCACGAGAGAACCGTACTGCTCAATGGCACTGCATTTTCAGGTTTTGAAGTGAGGCGCACAAGCTTGAAAAACGGAGTTGTAGAACTGGGTTTAGATCCGTTGCGGCTGCCATCGCACGACGAGTACTCTGTCGGTCCGTGTTCGCCAGAGCAATATTTCTCTCCACTTGCTGGTGTGTATTATGGTACCTCTACTCCGTCTCCAACGGAGCCAAATTCTCTTGACAACCGCTTTGTAACTACTGAGACAGGACTTGCTGATTACCCGGAATATGCTATGCTGCACAGTCAGAATATTGAAGACTCCCTTTTCGGGTCGGAACCAAATACACCGGTTTTACGGCCAACGCGTGAGTGGGGAAGGCCCTTCACTGAATTTGATGTTGAGGACCACGTAAGAGACGAGGCATCTGCTCGTCAGATTGATAATTGCGAGGATCGAAGGACGAAGCAACCTGTTCCTGAAGTTTTGATGCACGATTGGTCTGGTACAACACCAGTTGAGCCGAATGTCGAAATGGTAGACTCGGCACCAAACTCGAGGTCGTCGACCACAAACATGTCCGGGTCTAATTCACGAAGAAGACCTCAACAGGAAGATGGATCGAATGCTTCTCATTTTTTATCAACTCGTTTAGATGCAGACATGTCTAAAGTGCATCTTCTTGCGAGTGGTCGGGCAGATATGAGTACTTGGTTTGATTACCGGAGGAAAAGACTCGATTGCATCCCCGAGGACACATCTCCTACCAGTCACCGTGACAAAAATGTTCGGCGGGGTCAGGCTCGCAGACATAGAAGGGGCAATACGACTGGAACAGAGAACGCCCCCAAAGCAGTACTCGGAAGAGATGCTCAAGACGGTGCGCGCTCATACGCGCGGGACTCGGGGAGTGACGAATCGTCACAAGATTCAGGATATGTGGAGGGGAGCGAACCGAAAGGGTTGTTGAAGACTATCCCAAAGGTTTTCACGGCTGATCCTAGGCTACAGGATTTTCAGTTGTCCGTCGAGCGGAAGTCGGTCTCGGAGCTTGGCCAAAGAAGAGTGAACCATACGGAGAGGGGCCGCTCGTTTGCGAGCGGTGAACCATCCGCAGATCAGCAGTCCGCCTTTCGCCGCAATTACAAGACCTTTTCTCATGATCCACAGAAACAGGAGCGGGCACACACTGAGCTCCTGGCCCGGCCAAAGCGTAGCAGACGGCTTTCCAACATTGAAATCAGTGTAAGTAGTGCTGTACATGAGGATAACAGTCCTTTTATCAGAGGCGTTGTGGGCCGATTGGTGAGTGGGATGCACTTTGCCCGGAAGCTTGTAGCCCCTAACTCATGAGTAATCAAAACCGTCACTAGAGTTACTCACGTTGCAAACAAAGAAGGAAGTCTATCTGCATGTGTATGCTGTTTGCAGCAAACTGTGTGTATAGAATCCACGAAGGGGGTATGGTCCATCGTACAAGGCTCTAGCTCAACGTGCGGGCTTCAGTGTGTACCGCAGAGTTATCTTTTTAGACACGTAAAAGGCTCCCCGCTAAAATAGCTATTTCTTTACGATGCGATGAATCTACGCGCAAAATAAGACAATATGGCACGACATCCAATCGGTACCAAGATCTTGTCTGCAGGCGTACAAAACCCAACAAGAGTGCTCAACACTGAGAATTGCACAAAGCCACAGAAAGGATTTTGAAACCTTCATCTAGATACGTTCATCTTGATACGTTCAACGTGAAACGTTTATCGTCGCAGGAAAACGTATGCAACAAGGTTGGCGAGGACTTTACCATCCGTTGTCTACGTGTATACCTATCAACTACGGCGGCCTCCCAAGAAGGAAATATACACTCTTCCCAGCGATGACGCACCTCACAAGGCATCTTCCTGTATGTTGGTCGTTCATGCAGGGCCCACCATGCCTCCCGGAATGAAGTCGCGAGATAATGTTGCCAAAATGCTTAACATAAAGATGAAGAAGATAATCCCGAAGCTTGCAACCCCCCAAACAGAAAACTTCGGCTCTTCTTCTTCTTTTTCAGTCGGCGTCACAGGGTCGCGAGTTGATGTCTTCTCACTTGCCTTCGTACTCGGGTCATCAGCCATCATACATACAGAAGCGCCAAGTCTTACCCGAACCCTGCGCTGAAAGCGATAGCGGGTGGAGAGAGGTGTTGACTTCTGTGTAAAGCATGAAGGGGTGCGTGCAACATTGGAAAATGTCGGAGAGGAAGCAAACGCCGATGTTGGAGGCATGACTACGTGGCTTCTCAGACAATTTAGAGAAGCAAGCGAAGTCGAACAAATAAAGCTTGCGTGATTACGCGAAGGACGTTTTGTTTACGATGCTTTCTGCCAGATAAGACTCGACGTTTCTGTGGTTGGAACTCGGGGATGGTGAGAAGGTAAAGTGGTAGCCCACATTTCACACACCTGACGAGAATGCCTGTTGTAAGAGACGACCGGCGACTCCCATCCTTCCGGAACACACGGTGTGAGCTGAACAATGACTTCGTGAGATGCTCTGTAAGCGATCAGCGTATTACAGTGCATATGCTCAAGTGAGAGTATTTTCGTTTTCGCGGGAATTCCAGAAGGGGATCACAGTCGTATCACATACAGTATGATAGCGGGAACTCTTTTCAGTATGAGCACCCCATTCCCGCCAATTCGAGACCGAGCATCACCAATCTGAGCATCTTTCGGAAACTGTTCTGCAGAGTTTGCTTAAACCCCGCCCTGCATTGCACTCGAACGCTACACCGTCAGCTCGTCTCTTCGCAGGGTGTACCCCTGAACCAAACTCAAACTCTCTCGGTTCTACTCTACTATGGAAAACAACACTCCTAGTGAAGGAGGTACTCCTCTGCCCAATTCCGATCGAAATCCTCAGGTTCCGACTGTCTCCGGAAGTCGCCCACCTCCAGGCCCGAGTCGTGAGAATGCAGCTGCGAGCGCCACTACCGCAGGCGGCGGTCGCGGATCCGCAGTTCTCAGCTCGGATGGACAAGCCTCTGGAGTGCGTCGGTATCCGACAACCCCTGGATCCAGTTCGTCTTTGCAGAACGGTATATCGCCGCCGGACGGAATCTCACCAGACGATGCGGGGTCTGTCGTTAACGCAACCCCTCTCCCTCTCACACCTTCGACTCATCGGCGAGAGTTGGGTATCTCGCCGGTTCGTCTGACTCCGCGAAGCGCTGCTGTCGCACACACTAACGGGCAAGTAACGACACCTAGCACCCCGGGGGACCCAGCGACGGAGCAGCAGATGGTGCTATGGGGAACCACGATTAATATCGATGACGCAGAGGCGCGGTTGAAAAGCTTTATCGAGACCTACAAGACCCAAAGCGATGCACAAGACGGGGAGCATGCACCGCTGTACATGGATCTTCTTCAGCATTTAGCTGAAACAGGGGGGAGCATTATCAATATTGACATGACTCACTTGTACAAGTTTGATCACGGAATGTATCAGAAATTGCTCACATATCCTAATGAACTAATATCTGTGTTTGATGCCGTTGTGTCGAGGGTATTTTCCGAAAAGTATCCTGAGGAAGCTACAGAGATCAAGGAGCGAAGGAGGAGTGATTTACAAGTCCGAACGTTCAACTTGCTGCAGGACCATGTGCAGTCAATGCGTGATCTGAACCCGAAAGAAATCTCCACCATGGTGGCCGTTCGCGGCATGGTGATCAGAGCTTCCGCCATTATTCCAGACATTCAACGGGCAATGTATCGCTGCAGCAAATGCCAGGCCATGAAAGACGTACAAATTTCATACGGCCGCATCGACGAGCCGCGCAAGTGTACATCCTGCAATATTCGGGATTCATTCACGCTCATCCATTCACGATCTTCATTCTCTGACAAGCAGACAGTAAGGCTACAGGAATCGCCGGAGGCGATTCCGAAAGGGGAAACTCCGGCGACGTTTACCCTCATCATGTATGACAGCCTCGTTGACGTAGTCAAACCAGGTGATCGGGTCGAGATCACAGGCATACTTCGTGCTACTCCAATTCGCGTCAACCCAAAGCTTCGAACCGTCAGGTCCGTGTACAGAACTTACATTGATTGTGTGCACGTTCGAACATTAAATAACAACCAGTCACGTACAATCGCAGATGGCCGACAGGCAACGTTTGGTGAGAAAGATGCCCTCGGCCAGCCGGCGAAGGCGTCGGGTGGTGTTGTTATGAACCAGGAGAATTACACAGACGAGCAGAAAGCAGCAAGGAAGGAATACTTCGAAACACTCTCGTGTCACCCTGCAGTATACGAACGACTCGCAGCAAGTGTCGCGCCAAGCATATTTGGTATGACGGACGAAAAGAAGGGCGTTTTGTTGCAGTTGTTTGGTGGTTCAAGCAAAGACGGAATAGGCCAGGCCAACAGTGAAAGCCTCTCAGATGGCTCGGCTCGGTTCCGGTCTGCGATCAACGTGTTGTTGGTCGGGGACCCTGGTACTTCAAAATCCCAGCTACTTCACAGTGCACATCGCTTAGCTCCTCGAGGAGTGTACACGTCAGGGCGTGGTTCATCAGCTGTGGGATTGACCGCGTATGTCACACGGGATCCTGACACAGATGACTATGTTCTGGAATCTGGTGCGCTTGTGCTGTCTGATCGAGGCGTGTGTTGCATTGATGAGTTTGACAAGATGTCCGACTTTGCCCGCTCAGTTCTTCACGAAGCAATGGAGCAGCAGACCGTGTCTATTGCGAAAGCCGGTATCATTGCGACGCTCAACGCTCGTACTGCCGTTCTTGCCGCCGCAAATCCAGTCAATTCCCGGTATGACACTTCAAAGTCCGTTGTAGACAATATCGATTTACCTCCAACTCTTCTTTCTCGCTTCGACCTCATCTACTTGGTGTTGGATGCACCGAATGCCGATTCTGATCGACGTCTTGCTCAGCATATCGTGTCTCTATTTTTCAAAAATTATACTGAGACTACCACCAATGCCGACGGCGAGTCAGACCAACAAAGTAACGGTATAGTCGATGAGGTGGAGTATGACTTGCCAGAAGCTCCGCGGTACAACAGCGAGCAGCTTTTGGATTCGTCGACTTTGACAGAGTACATTGCATACGCTCGTGAATCGGTCGATCCAGTTCTGTCAAATGAGGCTAGTGAGGCGCTAGTGGCAGGATATTTGGACATGCGAGGGGGTGGACGTGGTGGGGGAAACATCACTGCTACCCCACGTCAGCTAGAATCCCTGATTAGACTTGCTGAGGCTCATGCACGAATGCAACTCAAGGAGGAAGTTGATGAAAGTGATGTGACTGAAGCCATCCGACTTGTCCGCAGCGCCTTGCACATGGCGGCCTACGACCCAAATACTGGCAAAATCGATATGAATCTGTTTTCTGCCGGGAAATCTAGGGCCGCTGAGGGCAGGATTGAAATGCTCGGTAAAGCTATCACAGACAAACTTGCTGAAGATCGATTTAAAGACAAGGATGTCAAGACAGGAGCGTTGTTGGCGATTTTAAAGGACCAGTCCGACCTAGAGATTTCTGCTGGTGATCTCCGAGAAGCCCTCCGCCGACTTGAGGAAACCGAGCGCGTAGTTATCAAAAGCGGTGGAAGCGTCCGGCTTGTATCGTAATTCACTGTCTTGCTAGATACATGTAAATATGCACTTCCCGAATATCGCATCGGCGACGATACGTAAAAGGTCCTGTGATATCTGTTGGCACCTAGTACGATATGAGCTCACCCTGAGAAAGATTTCAAACCCAACGTGCATCGCGAAGACGCTTTTGACGCCCCACGGTTTTGTAGAATGAAGAAGGCCCCCCTAGCCCGACTAGTCGCGAGTTGAACAAGAACTCAAATATGAACACTTGCGGTGTTTACAAGATGGGGGAAAAAACAGTGAACAAATACACTGACAATGCGCAGTTCATGTCGCCATTCCGGCGAGAATGTATGTTTTGCTCGGCCAGACATTGTTGCTCAGCGGAGCGGGGCGGTTGTGCGGGATAATCGCCCGGCTTGGACAAACTCTCGCGCGTGTGTTCTGGTCACTTCATCGAAGTAGACAATATCATCCAGGGTTGGCTCCGTCAAAAACTCGGATCTATGCTGATCCATCATTGCAGCGTTGATCTTTGGAATGTCTAAAAAGTGAATCTTCTCCTCCCTAAACATCTCCACCGCTGCCTCGTTGGCAGCGTTCAGAACGCAGGTCATGGTACCTGCAGCCCGACCGGCCACATATGCCAAGTCCATGTTGGGGTACTTCTTCTTGTCCACTTCTTGAAACGTGAGTGACCCGATCTGAACAAGATCGAGAGGCTTAAACGATGGCATCGACACGCGGTGTGGCCATGAAACAGCATATAACAACGGGAGTCGCATGTCTGGCCAGCCCAGCTGCGCAAGAACAGACGAGTCCTGAAATTCAACCATCGAGTGAATGATTGACTGCTTGTGGATCACGGCATCAATATGATCATAATCTAGCCCAAACAAATAGTGCGCCTCGATAACCTCTGCAGCCTTGTTGTACAAACTTGCCGAGTCAATTGTAATCTTCGCACCCATGGACCAATTTGGATGCTTCAGTGCATCTGCCAAGGTTACCTTCTCCAGATCTGCCGCTGGCCAGTCACGAAACGCACCGCCGCTGGCCGTCAAAATGATCTTCCTCAGCGCGCCCTGCGGCGCCCCCTGCAGGCACTGAAAGATGGCCGAATGCTCCGAATCTGCCGCGGTCATACTTACGCCATGCTTTCTCACCAGCGGGACCACGACCGGCCCGCCCGCAATCAACGTTTCCTTATTCGCAAGCGCGATATCTTTCCCCGCCTTCACCGCCGCCACAGTCGGCAACAGCCCCGCACACCCGACAATCCCGGTCACCACCACATCCGCGTCCGTTCCCGCCGCACACTCCACCACCCCCTCCTTCCCGCCCACCACACGCACCCCCTCCCCCCCAGCATCACGCAACTTGTCCCGAAGCTCGGGCAATTTCGAGTCGTCTAAGATGCAGACAATCTCGGGCGAAAACTCCAGGGCTTGAGCAATGAGTAGGTCGACATTGGAGGCGGCGGTGAGGGCGGCCACTGAGAATATGTGTGGGGCCTCGCGCACGAGGTCGAGGGTCTGGGTGCCTATGGAGCCCGTGGAACCGAGCACGGCCAGACGACGTCTGAACGGGACGTCGGTGGACATGGCGCGGCGCACCATCTCGTTCAGCGAGACATCAGTGCCGACAGGGGCGGCACCGCAGGAGAGGGAGAGCAATGGAGTATGGCGAGGCCGGGGGGATGATGGAATATACGGGCGGCGTGGAGAGGGGGCAAGGGGGTGGTGGTGGCGGGAGCGGGAGGGGCGGGAGGAGAGCGGAAGAGTAGGGATAGGGACGAAGGCGCGCATGGTGAACGTTGAGGCTCTGTTGGGAAGGGGGGAGGGGTTTGGTGTAGAGAAGAATGGAGGCAACAGATGCGCAATAGGAAGGTGATTGGCAAGGAGGAGAGCAAGGAATGAGGAGCACGCGTGAAAGATCTACTGTCTGGATGACGCGAGAAGATATGTGACTTAGTTCAGGTGCATTGTACACGTATTCAAACTTATACTGCGTCGAGCAACAGCTTGTACCGAGAACGCGCGCAGGGCGGAGGATGCCAAGTGGACGAATGAAGACAGTACCTTGGAAGTAGGCAAGCAATATTTTGGGCAAAGCGACGCTGGAAACCAACCAGCCGTTCAAAAGGATGGCTAGATGGATCCGGTACTGGTGGGACTCCGCGAGGACAGTTCTGCAATTATAATAATTGCAAAGTCTGCAACACGTGTAATAGATGCCAAACATTGTAGAATTCTGCAACTCGGTTGTTATGATAATAGAGAATTTACGCAAACAGAATTCTACGAAGATTTTGTTAAACTTCTGCAGCAGCTGTAAAATGATATAGAATTCTGCAACTACCTTGTGTGCAAAGTGGCTGAAAAGCGCTTGTGAATGTCTGTGAGAAATAGAAGCGCCGTGGTGAACGACAGCTGTCTACATTTTCGCGTCTAGCCGCTTCTATATATTCCTAATAGCACCCGAACAGTGGTCTCTTCACCTTCCTCTTGTCATTGTCATTCTAGCGATTCACATCTGTAGAAAAGGACGCTCGTACCTGAAGGGGTCACACTCGTACTTATTTCAGTGCTACTTTTCTGAACGCGTAAAATTGGAATACCGAATTCTGCAGGTGGATTTCTGCATTGGAAATTCTGGATTGCTGTACTTCACTTTCTCATTTTTCATTGCAGAAATTCGTTGAGCGTAAACTCACATATTGCAGAAAAATGAGCTATCAGAGAACACTAAAATGCAATTCCTAACAGTGCGGAAAAGCTGTTTCGCGCAAAAACTTATCGGCTTCACACTCACCTCGCCAATCACCAATCACATCCAGCACATTCCTATCCTAGACACTCATCAAAACGTATGAAGTAATACCGTCCTCTACGAATGCTTGTCTCGCTCAGAATGGTAGGACCTTCAAGAACTAAGAACGGTCACCTACCATATCTTTCAAACGCTAAAGGTCTCCGGTCACACAGAGAAGTAGTAGCTATAAGCGCACATCTCGCGGTGTTCGTACAAGCGCCACTAGGACTGTAGAAGATTGCTGATAGAGTAAATGCCAGTGAGAGTGTGGGTCAAACGAATACGCACAAAGGTGTGCATGACTGTTATAAGCACATTTGGCACTGTTTTACAAGTCCTGGTATCTACTGGCATCATTTATGTCGTCCCAAAGACAACAGGAGTAACCTATAGAAGTAAACTGGGCATATGTGATAGAATAAGAACTACATTTTCTCCGAAAAGGCTGTCAAAAACATTCGCCAGTATTCGTCAGATATAGAGAAAGAGAAGACACGAAATAAGTTCGTGGAAACTGCAGCTAGTACGGTGACGAGCATATTGAAATCAGAAATCAGAAACGACGATGTGTACCACCAAGAGAAGACCAGCAAGATAGGCAATACCGTAATCGAACCGTATTAAAGTATTCTTCTTCTTGACGTGTTCTAAAACCTCACTGACTCTGCGAGAATCGATCTAGTCCAGCATAAAGCAATTCAAGCAGCTCTAGCCTATAGTTGGTTACAGTATCGAACGGGAAACAAGCGAAATAGACAAATAAGACAATACTATTGTTTCGAACCGGGCTGTAATATCTAACAACTGGTCCGTCGTGTAGCATCCAGAGGATGGGATAGCTAATGATTCGGAGAGTTGTGTGATAAATTGACGCAAGTCGGCCCATAGGGCGCAGTGTGCAATGGTGCATGCCGTAGCGTGGAGGACAATTCTTTCTCGGTTGAGCGGCTAATAGGTAGAGAGCGGCAGAGAAATAGGAGACTTAAGATTGAGGCGAAAGGAGGTACAGTGATAAGTAGCTGAAGTTGCTGACTGTCCGGGAAAAAAGACCCAGCACAAACGCGACAGTTGGATTGGCAAGTAGGGCAAAGGTCTACTCAGATGACAGCCGTTTAGATGGGCGAGACTCAAGCTGCTAAGGACACGCTGGGTGCAGAACGCAGAACCAAAACCCCGTATGTGAAACGTTGGAGATGGCGAGTCCAATTTCGACCATATGTAACGGGGAGGGTTATAGCACCCGTAGTGGGCCACAGAGCAAGTAGTAGCTAGCTGATAGATTGGTACGTCCGTGATAGTGCAGTGCCAAGTAAACACGCAATAACCTACCCACTCTCAGCCGAACGCGTAGACGTGCGTGAAGTACTAGAAAGGGAGTTCTAGGCCGAGGACCATTGTGCGATGGGTGCAACTGCGTCAGCGCGTGACTTATACGCCACAAAGTTCTTAATGCCGGGACTAACCAGAATGCAGGGTCGGACTCGCACCTCGCATTTCAAGACTCCCACAGATTTGATCAGCTTCTTCCACGCACATGTTAGCAGTTGCACGGTAAGCTTGTGATAGCTTTTACATTCAATCCTTTTTTCAGACGGCAACGATACATTTAATGCCCCCGGTTGAGTGCCATACGTTGGTTTTATGGAAGAAAGTGTGTATCTCCAAGGTTTTGGATTGCCCAAGCCACAATGTTCCAGTCAGAATTACCTCCTCAACCTTGCTTACGACAGAGGGGAAGGGCCTCGTACTGTACCAATAATGAGCGAGACCCTATAGTTTTTCTGATTCAGAGCCCGACCTTCTAAGAACGCAGTATTCTTACTCTTTCGCATTAGCAATATGATCGAAATCACTGTGCACGCCTTCTGCTTAGTCTGTTCCGTAACTACCTCTGTGTTTCCGGAAATAAGTGCTGACGTCTAACAGGTACAGGAGCATAGTTGAACTCCCACCCATATGGCCCTTTTTGGAATGCCAAGGAATACTGACTTCTGCGGCAATCCAAAACGTGAAAATCGTGTAGTACCGCGGTTTCTGGCATGGGCTCCGAATCGCAAAAGAATGTCATTCTGAACTGCTGTGCCCAGCGAATGTCCGGATCCACAAGTCATAAGTTAGTTCCTCGTAAAACATCCAACTCGTACTGCAAATCATGTAGTAGACTACAATTTCACATATCAACTTCCGTACTTCAGTGGTGCACGATGACCAATAGCCCATGCTACGCGTATATGCTTACCTTGGAGTATCCACAATCTTAGTTGCCTTTCGACGTACTCCTCGCCACATCATCGAAGACCTTGACGCGCACTACGCACCATCTTCCGCTCTAAATGAACGATAAATATGCTCGGTGACGTTGAGCTGCACTGCCTTACCCAAATTGTGCCGGCGTTGTATGGTAGTATGCGAAGTATAACACTATGTGCTAACTTCCAAAGCAGTATTTTATTCATAGTAGAACGCTGACGAGAAGTATCTTCCAATTTGCGTAAAAAAAATGGCGGACCGGACGGTTGCTGGTGGACGGCGTCCGTTTACTGTGATGCGATAATGACACGTTCAACTTGATCATAAGGCTCAAACGTACTGTTTTCGTTCTCTTCCAATACATGTACGGGACAGAGCCTGCTCTGTGCTTCGTACAGTCACTGATATGCAATGTGCGCCCGAGTTCAAGAATCTGGCACTGCGTGGTATGCGACGAAGTGTTGCTACTTCCAGCTCAAGGCTGAGGCCGACAGTTGACTTACGAGAGTTCGATACCGGGCAAATTTCTTCCAACATTGTACAGCCACCTATCATTACAATGACGAGCGGAGAACAAATGGTGACACTTCACCCCACCTTTGCTGTAGCGATGCTATGAATGACCCCCTTAGGACGGCAGACGCATACTTCTTCTACTCAACAGATCTGATACGTATCACACGAAGCGCAGAAACAAAGGGAAGCCCGAGTCGGCGTTAAAGAGAGCTTATAAATGTGTACGTCGTGCGGTACAAAAGTAAGTCACTTCCAAGATTGGTGGCGCGTCACTAATGACAGCGGCTGGGATCTGCTCAAATAAGAATACATACGCAGATGGGTGTAGTTTAGTGTGTTAAACGTCGCACATCCATCCGCTCATGCACCGTTATGTGAGCGGGTCCCAGCCTCTGTGAACAGTGATACCTCCCCAATCGTAAAACTCGCTCACTTCTCAAAAAAAAAACATTCCCGTTTTAGCGCCCCCGAAACCGGCCACCTTTCTGGACGACCATTCTCGAGTCTAAGCTCAAGTTTTTCTCAGCCACTATTGTGTAATTTGCTCTCCGGAACTGGTTCTCGTACTGGCACGTAGAGTTGAAGATTGATTTACTGAACGGTATTCGGTGAATTTTTCGTGTGGCTACATCATGTTCTCCACTACTTGTCTGAACGGCAACAGAGTCCTCGAAGCTATCGGTGTCGAAAGCGACTTCTCTAGAATTAACATCGTCTGCGCTCCTACTCCCGTCCATGTCCGAGTCTGTAAACCCAACCGTGGCCGCGTTGTCGGGACTCCCCTAATCTTCAGCTTCTCTGTCATTTCTACCTCTGACAGGGCCCATCTCACTGGCCCATAACTTGAGTGGCCCCCTCAGTTCGTACAGAACAAAATCTGGCACATCCTTTCCTTCCGGAATGAAGTACACAAGGTACCATACTGTTATCACCGCCGTAATACGGTCTTCATATGCAGTCTCGACGTGTGTGAGCTGGCCGTGCCCGAAGAAAACAGAGTTGGGCGGCATGACGATCTTCTGCATATCGATGAACACCGCTGCCGCCACTTGCACGCATTCCTCCCCACAAATGACAGCGAAGAAATAGTCACATACGCGCAAATGAAAGCATACCGCGCTGCTCACGATTGCAAAGAAATCCAGCATCGCCACTTTCAATCTTCCGTGAAATTCATTGTGCGGCGCTTGCAGCGAGCGGTCGTTCTCAGTAAGGCAGAATCGACCACCAGTCTTCTGCAAAAGCCGCTCCTTACCTAATGTCTTCCGCAGACCTGCGTCGGTGGCGAGCCGACCCACCGACGCGTCCAGCTTTGCTCGCCTTTGCAAGGTCCGTACTCAATCCCCTCTCGGTTCGAAAGCTTCCATCATCAGGCTCCGTGTGCTTGAGTAGCGGGCGATTCCCAGCACCCAGCTTACTACGTCGCCCTCTTCATCCCCGTCGTTGACGATTGGGCTCCACCAGGGCTCATTCCACCATTGTCCGAGAGCATCCTCCCCTTTCAAACTGCTTGCAACAAAGAAAAACTGCATTTCAACCGCTGAGAATTTTCGCTTGACAGTCACCGTCATTGAATCGAGACTTCCATACGGAATGACGCCGCAATCTGCGAAACTCTAGACGCGCGTAGAGCCGAGATGCTGAAGCTCAGTTTTTCGCTTCTGAACTGTGGTATCTCACTGCCACAGTCCCCATCTCCGTCTGTTGCAGTCCTTCACACGTGTATCTGAGACCGGTTGGGCTCCCAGATGTCCAGCGTAGATTTATGCCCTCGAACTGGCTTAAATGGACGTATCCAGCAATGAAGAACTGCAGCTGGTGCACGGCTACACTTCGGTCATGGTGAGGGGTAATTAGGCTCTGTTCCCAATTGGTATGTGGACTGGAAGCAGACAGGCGACGGGGTACGGGTCGGCCACCGTTACCACCCGCACTTTGCTCTCTTTGTGTTCTCGTGGACCTACGCGCACAGGTTTGTCCGCAATTCCCAAGCTCTGACTGAAAAATTGCGATGTTGTCAGGAGTGTCGACAGGTAACTGGGTTGGTCCACTGTTGTCGAACACCCGCGGGGCACCTTGAGATTGGCCCATACTTTTCTGGGTTAACTTAGTCTTCTTCTTCTTCTTCTCCCCGTTCTATGCGCTAGCTTTCTACAGGACCTCCTATCTTGTCTGCTCCAGCGCCTTCTATGTCTGTGTTTCCGGAAAACGATGCGGACTTCCACTGAGTGCAGTACAAGGTCTAGTACTAACCGTTGTTTATTAAACATATCGCAGTTCCAGGTCTAGTCCTACTACACCCGGACCTGCACCACGTGGACGTCTAAGTCTAGTATCACTGAACATCGAACAGAGCGTTTCGCAATTCCTGGCCTAGTAGTGCCACCTGATATAATATGAGCTTTGAAAGTCCAGGATACAGGTAAACTGCGCGGCGTACTGCGACGTGTGGAAGTTCGTTCCTGGTTTTACTGCCCGACGACTGCACAATTCGCAGTTCGAAATGCAATATTGCTAAATCCGTAACTGGAAAGGGTGCAGCTGCGCATCATACGTAGTGCAACTAAACCGAACGTTCACTGCGCGTGGTGAACGTCTGGTCTCGTTTTACTACATTTCCGTACTGCTAGATGAATAGTCCTTCTAGACTATTTACACGAATCTGCGTTTTCACCATCATACCCCACCATCACCCCTATTCCCTGGACCCGTTAACCTCCAACAGGCCGCACTCCCCGAATCATATCGCATACCACACGTTTCTCCTCTCTTTGAAGGCGCCTCCCATACCGCCCACCATCCCTTCTAGTTTGTATACGACACCCCACCATCACCCGGACTTCCTGATCCTCTCCATCTCCGACAGCCAGCACTCCCCGCATCACATCGCACACCACACGTCTCGCCCCTTTTCAACGACGCGGTTCCTCCCGCCCACCATCCCTTCCTATTTGTACACCAGACTCCACCACCATCACCCGTACTTTCTCACTCTCTCGACCTCCGACAGCCCGCACTCCCCGCATTGCACCGAACACAAAACATCTTCCCACTTTTCAAAGAACCCACACGTTCCCGCCCGCCCTCCCTTTTAGTTTGGACAACATACTCCACCACCACCCGCATGGCCTCCCCCTCTCCGATTTCACCGGCCCGCACTCCCGGCATCACATCGCACTCCACCTCCAACAGCCCGCGCTTCCCCCATCATGTCTCACACCACACGTCTTGCTATTCAGCAACGACGCCACCTTTCGCGCACACCTTTCCTTCCAGTTTGTACACCCCACTCCACCATCACCCACACTCCCTCACCCTCTCCACCTCCGGCAGCTGGCATCCCCCGCATCGCATTGCATACCACACGCCTCGCCACTCTTCAACGACGCCTCCCATCCCGACCACCATCCCTCCCAGTTTAAACCCCC